>JAFHBW010000532.1:0-13565 GCA_019022765.1 Westerdykella sp. P71
GCTCAGGACGCTCAGGACGCTCAGGACGCTCAGGACGCTCGGGACGCTCGGGACGCTCGGGACGTGTCGCAGACTGAGGTGCCTGTGAGACTGACGATGGGCGAGAGACTTCAGAGGGAGCAGCTGATGCTTGTGAAGGTCGTTCGGCGGACGCAGACAGTGCAGGAGCGCTTGGTGTTCGTGAAGGACTTGCGGAGGACCCTCCCACGCGGGTTGCTGGGGAAGGAGCCAGAGGTGGCGCTGGCTTACCCCATGGAATGGGACCACCAGGCCCAGGACGGGGTTGGGGAAGGTAGTTCGGTCGCCGGGTAGGTTGCGATTTCACCTGGGATGATGCATGAGGCCGCTCCTCAGGTAGGCCAGAGGATTTTTCGCCTGATTGTCCACGCTCGTGCACATGGAGTTTGATCTCAACGCACTTCAACTGGTTTTTGACAGGCTCAGAGTACGTGTTCCAAACCCCAAAGTCGTTGACCGGACAAGCCCAGAAGGTAGCGCGGTCACGGTAGGTGAGGAAACCGTCTTTGGAGATGCCGAAACCGGGCAATGCTACAATGATGAGTATCAAAGCGCGGACAAATCTGGGGCTTTGAATACTTACGAAGAGAACCCTCATCGCACTGCCATTGAAGGGTTGGAGGCTTCAAGGTGCATCCACGGCGGAACGTGTCAAATATCCTGCCATCCTTGAGGAGGAATGTGCTAACGGCCTCAGTCCCACCGATGCGGTTTTGGCCATTAACAATCTGTCGGATGGGGCCATTCGCAGATGTCGCACCTTCGGCTGTCAGAGTGAAGAGGCGAGAGGGTGTATGGTGAGGAGTAGGGAAGGGAGGAGTCGGTGGTCGAAGGCTGGCAGGGCGAACCCATCGTGCCTCTGGATGCCCAAAGGAGGGATGTCCGTGGTGAGGAACATGAGCACCGGGATATAATCCAAAAGGTACCCCGTAAGATCCCGGGAAGTCAGAAGAGCCCAGCTGAGCGCCGGAAGGCAGCAAAGTGCCTAAGCTGAGAGCGGCGACGGAAGCACTCACCGCCATAGCGAAACTGCTGGTGGTGAGAGAAGGAGTATCGCGAAAGTATACTGGTGGAAGAATGTGCACAATGGTGAAGACGTGCTGGCGTAAAGATGCAAGTGATCCCACAGGTAAGTGGAAGAGAAAGGTGGGAGGGTCAGGAGAGCGACGCCCTTATAAAGCGCGACGTACCACTCACTAGCAGAGAAAGCGGCACCGTTGCACAAACAGTGGTTCATTGTGATCGAGCGGAAGGAGCGGCGGATGGTGAGGTTCCGTGGCAAGTAGTTCTGACCATGGAGCAGTAGCGAGACACTCCTGAACGGGGGAAGGACGAGCTAGGATCGCGGAGGGTAGGAGGGACTCATTGGATTTCTACGCGCGATGCGACCGTGGACATAGCAAGGGATGGGGCCAGTTATCTGAGTAAAATTCGCGTCGCCATTCATAAAACTTTGTGAGGGCTTCCAGGGAGCGCAGTGGAAAGTTTTGGAGCAATATGTAGTCCTCTTGTCGACCCGATGTACACTTGCATAGATTTCGAAAAATATCTATTCCAGACTCTCTAGTGCCAGCAACCGCAAATCAAATCCAGACAGAACTCTCACCTCCTTGTAAGTCTACTACTGAGATTTCGGCCCCTAGGTGGTCCAAGTGACGTCTTTCCTCAGCACTAGCATCACGAACTCAGTTTTACTACCCCAAACCGGCGGCTTTGTCACCCTCTTCATTACATCTTGGAACCCCCTCCTTCTCCAATAGTTCCCGTTCATGCACTCCGCAGTAATGATCCACAAAATCAAATGACCTTTCGTAGCCCGCTCAGATGCGTCCGCCACCTCGGACAGATGCTTCGCCAGATTCTCCTGCAGGAAATCGCAAACGCGAATAGCCAGCCCCTTCTTCGCGTACCGGGGGTCTGCGGACACGCATACGACCTTGATCTCCCAGCCCTCTTCGATTTCGGTTTTCCCGGAGCCGTCGGGTTGTGAGTGGTCTTTGCCGACTTCCCGTTCTAGGCCTTTCCAGCGTACGGCGGCTGCGCAGGCTACAATCTTCCCTTGCTCCGGCCCCTCGAGCCGGTCAAATATCACCGCGAAGACTCCATCCTCGCCTAGCATTTCGAATAGTTCGGCTTCAGATGGAAAGCGCAAGATGTTGCGGTCCCATTTCGCAGGCTCGCGGTCTTTGGAACGTTGGAAGGCCTCATTGATGAACTCTATTAACCGACCCGTCAGATCTTTATCCTGGCTTAGGGCGGCCACTGAGTAGAGGACAGGATGCGAAAGGGTTGGGGATGTGACGTCTTGTTGGACGGTCATCGTTTTGGTGTTGATGATGACTTGTAAGCAAAACGCGGGGTTCAGGACAATGCCGTTCGAGTCACAGCGCCGGTGTTGAACGAGAAGGGGGATAGGATTTAAGATCAGAGATAGTGGACATAAACGTTTTATTAGATGCAGGCCAACTTGCCATGTAGGAAAGGGGAAATTTTATACACCCTAAGGGCGCGAGGTTAGACTGCTTCCGGTTAAGAATACGGAATGACTCAACGGCCTTCCTATTCGGGACAGGTTTAGGCGTGCGATTAATAATGTGCTGCGAATCGATTTCGGCGACAGAAAAACCGTTGTTTCCTATCGTTTCTAGGTGGGTAAGGCTTCCTTACCGTTGTGAAATACTGGGTTGTATCCCATGGTCTCTGTGTGCATGGAAGCTTCAGGCCGCTGGGATCATTGCAAGAGAGGAAATGTTAAAGGACCATTGTCATTGTGGCCAGCCTATCGCTAAGTAAATGTAATTGTCCAAGCCCACGGATCATCCTCGCCAACGTACACTGTCTCCCTCTGGTCCAATGCTTCAGAAGGCCCAGACCGAGTGACATTTCCGCACCAGCCCAGCCGATACTCAATACAGGTTCGTAATAACAGTATTATACCAGAGCACCAGTAGTGCCGTCGTGCACTACCCAAATATGAAAGCTGGGGGTAGTTGACCCTTCAGCTTTGCTAGAACGATAAATTCAGTCCGGAATCCGATGTGGGTTCCCTGGCATGCAAGCCATGGGACATGCCAGTTCATTCATGCGCCTTTGCCTCTTTTGGAGGGAGTTCCTGCCGACAAGGGACCAGTGGACTTTCGCTTCTTGGACCAAGTCACCACACCTCCATGTCGTACTACTACTTCGGTTGAGTTCTTCAGCTGAATCGCCTCGAAAGCTTGCTTTTCATCTTCCAGGGACACCTTTATGAACTTGTCCCTATTAGCCTCGCACTTCGCCTTTTCGTTCGGGTCCGTATGATTGTGGAAGTCGCACCATGCCTCGAGCACCGGGACATTGCCGCCCTTTGTGTGGGGACACCGTTCAGCTGCTATGTTGAAGAGAAAAGAGGCAATAGCATCTGGGTCGGAATCCTGGCAATGCTTTCGAATCTCTTCGTAGCTCTGAGCTTCCTTGGTCGACCAGAGATACGAGTAAAAAATTGTAATCCATCCGCACAGAGCCGCTGTAGGCGAGAGATATTGAAAAGCTCTCACTGCGGCAGTCAACGGCGGAACGTCGCCAAGCCATCTGTAGTTTGTTTTCTGCCAATTCCATAGCACTGAGTATTCGAGCTGGGGGTCCTGAACATGGGAGGCGACAATGGCCAGATCGACGAGTAAATGGTAGTAATGCGGAAGTCGTCCGTTTCGAGGTGAGAAGTTAAGCACCTCACGGCGACTACGCCACCCTATATACATCGATTTTAAAGCAGCTCGATCTGTGAAGAGCAACTTCCTCTGCATCTGGACATCGTCTAAGATGTCATCTACCGAGTCTCGGTCTTTCCGAGTTGTGGTTGGTTCTACTCCGCTTGAGCAGAGCCAGGCCGTTGCGTTGTTCGGCTGACTTTGCTGGCTCATATGAACAGCTGTCCTAGTCGATGGAGATGCCGCACCCTTAATGCGGAAATCATCGCCGGACATTCGGTCCAGTAGACTCGGCTTCGTCGATGATATAGCGTTGTCGTCGTCCTGTTCGTTGTTTACGACGGATTTCTCATCTGGCTTATTTTTTTCAGGGCTGGCCATGTGATCTTTAGGTATCTCTAGCGCTGGCGCCCACTCCCTACGGATTGAAGCCCATGAAAACGTTCGTTTCACCTCCGCAGCTATATCCGCGCTCCTGTGCAAGTCATTTCGATCGACTATAAATATGGCGGACCGGAACCCGGGCGGTTTCTCGACAATCCGGGGAACTTCCGGAGTTTTCACGACCGTTTCTGCAGGCGGCTTCTCGACAATCTGTGGGACTTCCGGAGTTTTCACGGCCGTTTCTGCAGGTGGGGTAGGCGTTCGTTTTGGACGGCGGATGGTTACTCCAGGAAACCGAAGTCGGATATCCTCCAGGTCTCCAGGCTTCATAGCTGACTCGTCGACTTTAAAACTAATCTCCTCGACGTAACTCGGAATGGCTGCCTTCACCGCATCCCAAGGTGGCGTATCTTGCGCTTCTCCTTGCTCTTCGTTGGGTCCGCTAACGGCATCTTTAGGGTCCTCCAAAGAAGCACTGTGATCTTCGGGCCATCCAGGTGTGTTTTCAGACACTTCCGTCTCGCAATTTCCGCTCTGGAGTAGTCGAATAACATCCCTACCAATGGCCGCAAGATCGTAGATAGCGTTCTCCGCCGGGACTTCCCAGGAACCCAGTCTGCGATCGCCTGCCCGCGCGAAGAATTGTAAGGTCTGATTGAGGACGGCTGTCTCGCTGTCGTTCCTTGGTTTCACTTCTTTTCTGAGCATCCTTAGTTCTCGGATAACCTGGAAGTGCTCCAACTCTGGAGTGGTCATGCGGATTTGGGTGGGCATGTCGTCTGTATCTTCTGGCGGAGGCGCCGTCGGTTGGTTAATGAACTCTTTGGGTGGTATACGGGGAATTGGGTTGTTGCACGTCTTAGTAGTTGTGTGCCAATTCTAGAGGACTTGTAGTTGGGACCACACCGCTAGGGCTGCAGCAGCCAAAAGCAAACATGCAGGCGACCCAGCAACGTCCGTCCCCAGATAAACCGTCCTTAAGAAAGCCTGGAAATGTCTGCAGAATGTATAGACTGGGTGGTGTGGTAGACAATTGTGTGCAAGGAGTTGGTGAGTAGCGGTCCAGGAGGAAGGTGAAATCACTAGTGGTACTAGCGTTACCCTTTTGGGACAAGCGGCTTGTGGCAGCATCCCTGGTTAAGGTACAAACGCCACTCTTGCGTCTCCGGTTTCAGTGGACATCATCTGGGCTGAAACAAGAGCTAGCAGGCAGGAGAAAGATGAAGGTAAACTTGACGCCCTTGTAGAATTCGTCCATGATGTACCGAGGAAGAAATACCTGCGACGAGGGTTAGTTTCCCGGGTTTCCATGTATACCTGCAAGATCGCATGCCACATTGGGTGAGCGAGGGCTAGTTTGAGAAGAAGGCTGAGAGGGTAGACGCATATATCCCTCTCGCATGTGCTGCCGCATGTGCTCTTGCTTGCAGTCCACTTGCATGCTATTAGGATTGCATGTGGCGTTCAAATGCAGCAAAGCAGTGGCGTGCACTTCTGGCGGGTCTGTGTTGCAGGGAAAGCAGATAGCCTAGCTATTCATATGTTCCTCCAAATGATAAACATTGTATAGAGGCTTAAGAGTCTGCAATTGATAGACACTCTTGCTCATTATATTGCGTCTCACCACCCACCAATATATCGTGCCGTATGTGGCTTAGCGTGATCCGGATTGCCACATCCGGCTATGTCAGCTTGATAGCATAGCATCCCCGCACCACCCAACTTCTCCACCTCTTCCCATTATTGTCACGATTCCTCTGTCTTTTTCAAACAAAGATCCATCTATCGTACCTGAAGCGGGAGGAGAAACTAGTCTTTTCAATGGCTTTCTCGGCTCTTCCAACGGAGCTCATACAATCCGTCGCAGAGTATCTTGATATCGACTCCCTTCGCGCACTTCGCCTCACCAGTGCATCATTCAACCAAACAACCCTGCATCCTTTCAGACTACGATTCTTTCAACATTTCACCCTCAAATGGGACCTTTCCCATTTTGAAACACTACAAGCGATCACGGAGCACCCCTACTTTGGCAATACACTGCAACGGCTCACCATCGATGCAACTCCCTATCACGCGATTCGGTTGTGGAAACTTTGGAAGGAAAATGGTGACAAAAATTCCACGTATCGTTATAATGACCCCCTTTCCGACGACGAATCCCCCTCCGCTGATCTTTACCGCGAGTATAAGAAAGCGATAGAGGAGGCAGAGGCGGCATCCAGATTCTGGAACGAGACGCAAACTGACCTCAAAATGCTCAAACGAATCTTCGCGCACGTGAATCGGCTCGAGGACATCACGTTTGCTTATGCTGGCATGGACAGGAGTTACTGCCAGTTCGGGCGGAGATACTGCGAAACGAGCCAGAATGAGATGAGCAGACCGTTCGTGATATCCATGACAGCCATCGCAGCAACCGGGCTTACTGTCGGGTCCATATCCACCTGTCCTGAGCAACGACATGGAGCGGTAAGCGTCGGTCGATTGGAGACCATATCGCGGTATCTTCCGGCCTTTGATCATGCTTTCGAGCACCTCCGAACGCTGAAGATCAACCTCCGTGACTGGCGGCATCCCGAGCTGGGCTTCGAACCACCGCCGGGAAAGGTCCCCTTCGTGGTGAGGTTTTTGGCCAAATGCACGTCCGTCCGCGAGCTCGAGCTCTCCTGCTTCAGTAGCCTGGAAGGAGACACCATTCTACACGAGATGGCCAAACATTTGGTGTTCCCCTACCTCGAGACCTGCAAACTGGGTCTCTTCCGCATCTTTTCTGCTGAGGACCTCTTCGACTTTCTCGCTCCCAGCAAAGCTACTTTGAAGAGTCTCACCATGAACCATATCGTCTTGCGCGATGAAAGGGTGACCTGGGCCGATATTATAAGACGGCTTGCGGACGAGTTCGACCTGAGCTGGGTTACTTTACATCACCTATTCAATAGGCAGGGGGCTAGGGTTAGCCTCGTAGGGCCGAAGGGTGGTGATGTTGTGGCCAGCGGTCCAGGGACCAAAGACGCTCTGGCGATGGCTGCAGAGGCACTCGTTAGCGGCGCGTGGGGACCTGCTTGGATGCTGGCTCCGGTCGCCTACCCTTTTATTGGTCTGAGAGCCTGAGCATCACGAATCTGCCCCTTCAAAACATCTCTGATATGCGAAATGCTATCATGTATCTTCTTCTCAAATAGTGAATTACTACATATCGAGAAGCTGTGCTCGATGCTCTTAACTGTGCAAATTACAAGGCCATAATTATTCAATCAGTCACTCTCGTCACCACTACTCTCGTCAGACGACTCCTTCTCGCTTCCGCCACTACTGTCAGAATCTGATGAAGCCCCGGATTCCGATGAACTGTCACTGTCGCTGTCCAGAGGCCCCGATGCTTCCCCAGAACTTGAATCGTCTGAGCTTGAATCGTCCGAGCTTGAATCGTCTGAGCTTGAATCGTCTGAATCCGAATCGTCCGAGCTTGAATCGTTTGAATCCGAATTCTCTGAGCTCGACTCCTCTGAGCTTGAATCCTCGCTGCTGCTGCTCGAAGACTCATCGCTGGAGACCTCCGTTCTTGATTTCCGCTTCCGCGCAATCTTCTGGGGTGGTGCTTGGTCGAGGGCGGTTTGAACTGGAGCAGACGGCGCCACTGGAGCGGGCGGAGGAGGTAAGGGGATGGCGAGATTCAGCGCTTGGAGCAAGGCCTCTGCTCTGCGTCGTTTTAGGCGCCGTATAAAACCGTCCGGGTATGGATGATCCCTCAGACTCTCTATATCTTTTTCCGTCCGTCGCCGCTTTCTCTCCTTGGACAGGCGTTCTTCCAACGCCTCTGCCTCGGCGACCGCTTGCGCTTCTTTATCGTCCATCTTACTGTCTGCCTCGTCCAGCTCTTTGATAGCGACCTCGCAGCGCGATTTCAATCTTTCGACAACTCCAGCGCCCTTCAGTCCTTTCACGTAGGCAAAAAGTGCTTCGAGATGCTGATCGGGAATGCGGAAGATGTTGAGTGCGTTGTCAAGGACGTCGTTCTGCTTAGCTTTGTTGAACTTCCAGTTGCTATGGTCGTTATGGAATTGCGCAAGATAGGCCAGGTAGAGAGACGGATCCTTCTTCTTCCCTTGTGGCTTCGGAGCGTCCGGCAGTGACACTGCGTCTTTCTCGTTCTTCTTCGGTCCTTTTGCCTCCTTGGAGGGCTGGATGCCGTTGGCGGGATGCGAGGTAGGGGGAGTTATGAACTGGGCGGCCTCGGTTGCGGTAAATTCGTCTTTGTCACCTTTCTGCTCCGCTACCCATTTCTTGAAAAGGGTATGGGCGCTGTTGCCGTCGGCGGTTTTGGTATCGGGGGTGAAGGTGACAGATTTCCTGCGATCCGTACGTGGCGGTGAGCCCGAGTCGTTTCTCCGATTCTTTGAAGGCTTGGGCGTGGCCAGTTGAGGGGTCGAAATCGTATCTATTTCAGTGGAGGGTAAGAGATTCTGTGGCGCGCTTGTCTCCTGCCGTGGCGCCGAAGTAGATTGTCGTTGACGGGGAGGTCCCGTTCGCTGGTCCTTCTTTTTCTTCTGGCGATAGTTGGGATCTCCCTTGGGACGCGTATTTTCTGCTACCTCGGTTTGGGGGACGTCCGGCCTGTCATTGTCCACTTTGGGGACGGCCTGATTTGCGTCGTTGACTGGACCGCTGGACGCTATTGGAGTCCCAGATATCTTGTTCCGTTTGGAGTCCTGTTTCTCTGGCTCAGCTGCCTCGTCGTGATGTTTCCTCTTGCCAAGACTGGACGATTTTCCATTCACGGACGGTAAAAGTCCGCCGTGAGTTTTGTCGCCATCGCTTTGCCTCAGGTCACCGCTCTCTGCGGAGTGTTTGCTGTCTTGCGGGTCACTGGGGCCAGGTACGGCGTCTCCGGATTGGGCACCGCTCGAGAGCCTCAGTCCTAGACGCTTCCAGGCGGGGATTGCCATCGTTGAGACTATATGAAAAAGGGAAATGGATGCTCTTATGAAATCTTAAGTTGCCGTCTTAATCCATCGCTCATGCCCGAATCAGCTGCCTGGGTGCGGTTTTGTCAGTATCAAAATGTCGAATGGCAGGCTGTTGCGACAGAAATTTTGAGAGCTGAGGTAGAGGTGGCCCGTGCACGATCGCTGCGGCTAGGTCCGAGATGGCAAGCTCACCTGGGCAGGCTCCGACGCAACGCGTACCAACAACCAGTAGCAACTCCTCCAAGGCCTACGCCATCCTACAAACAACACCGCTCAAGCTTACCATTAATCTCTCGGAGCTCCATCTACAGCTGAAGAACCCTTCTACACATATATCCTCGCCGCCATCATGTCTGGTGCGTCGAACCCCCTCCTCGAAGCTTTACGGGACACTTCAAGTGCTAACTTGCTCTTGCTATATAGGAAGCGCCGGCTACGACAGACATATCACCATCTTCTCCGACCAAGGCCGGTTGTATCAAGTCGGTATGCTACTCATGCCCTCCAGCCGCCCTCAACGAGCCCGCCATTGCCAAGCAACCATGTCCGAACGTGTACGCTAACACCGCCGCATAGAGTATGCCTTCAAAGCGATCACAGCAGCAAACATCACATCCGTGGGAGTGCGGGGCAAGGACTGTGCGGTAGTCATTTCGCAGAAGAAGGTTCCGGTACGGTTCATGTCCCTGCCCTCTCTCACTACCGGACTCTAACCACATGTTGTGTTCAGGACAAGCTGATCGACCCGTCCTCCGTCTCTTATATCTACAAGCTCTCGCCGTCTGTGGGATGTGTGATGACGGGATCAATTGCCGATGCAAGGGCCTCTGTTGACCGCGCACGTGGCGAAGCTGCGGAGTTCCGCTACAAGTATGGCTACGAGATGCCCTGCGATGTTCTGGCGAAGCGGATAGCCAACATCAGCCAAGTATACACACAACGGGTAAGCAAGCCCCTCGTTTCCAGCTGCATCTAGAGTCTCTTCAGGTGGCGCTAACACTGATCTCAGGCTTACATGCGCCCGCTGGGCGTTGCTACCACCATCATCTCTGTCGACTCCGAGTTTGGTCCCCAGTTGTACAAGTGCGATCCGGCAGGATACTACACGGGATACAAGGCGACAGCGTCAGGGCCAAAGACCCAGGAAGCTCTCAATTTCTTGGAGAAGAAGCTAAAGAACAAGGATCACGCCGAGGGTACATGGGAGGACGTCGTCGAGCTCGGCATCACCACTCTGAGCACGGTGCTGTCTGTCGACTTCAAGAAGGGGGAGCTGGAGGTGGGCATTGTTGGAGGACCTCGAACAGACGGTGAGGAAGGCACGGATCCCCAGTTCCGCGCCCTGACGGAAGACGAAATCGACGAGCGACTGCAGGCGATTGCGGACAAGGACTGAGGATAGGCGAGCCACATGGCCGGCCGGAAACGTGGCCGGAACCCGAAGCGGGAGTGGGGTGGGAAGGTTGTTAATGAAGCACCCATGGTTCATCAAACGGTCTTCTCCAGTACGACTGCTGTGTCGAGCGTTAGGCTCTGCCCTCCTGCATAAGCGCACCGTGGTACAGGCACCGGGAAACACACTCTGGCGTGGTAGCGAGGGTTCAGCCGCAATCCCTCCTATGGTTCGTATGTATGTACCAGTAGTCGATGCTCATGAATAACAGCCCGTTCCCCTCGCCAGCTGTGCTGCTTCCAACGCTCGGACGAACATGTACGCTCAGCAGTCTGACTGGCGGGCCTGGCACCAGCCGTTCACTGTGGCTGACCTTGGTGTGGCAGAAGAAAGGGCTGCTTGGAGGAACGGTGTGGATACTCGGTACCGTCCGTTGACTCCGTTTCGGGCCTGCCAGGCTGGAGAAAGCTAGGAGGCCCACGTTTCGGCCCACCCACGCCCACCTATGCACTGCGCACCTCCAATTGTCCATGGCTTTCTTTGATCGTTTTTCAGCAGCCTCAGGCTCCCTAGGGCTCAGCACAACGCACGCGAGCGCTGCACCACTAATTATAAGCCACAGCCAATCACCAGCCACAGCGGACGAGGAATAGATGGAGGGTCTAACCGTTCTGGGCGATGTGGCGCTCAACTCCAAGCTGACCAGTGATTGGCAGGTCCCGCGTAACATGGTCGTGCCTTCAGTCCAGCTGGTATGGCCCCCAGGCACGAAAGATAGCTCTGTGTTGGCCGTGACGTCTCCCGCAGTTCGGTCACCTCTCCTCCTCTCTCCATGCCATTCTCACCACTGACCTGCCCCCTTTCGATGCTTCGCGATGCTGAATCCGGAACCAGAGCCAGCTGGGAGCTGCTCACAGCCCGAATGTGGATCTCGGCAAGCTGTGATGGCAGCAGAGCCCTGCCTGTTGAGCCTCAATCCCCCTCCATGAACTCTTCCTCATTGTCTCTATATAACGGTCGCCACGCCTCCACCGACCAAGCATCACAGCAGCACCAGTCCCACCTCATTCCAACGCATCACCGACCATCTTCCGCTCCTTTCTTTGTCCATTCTCCCTTTTGACGTCAACAAGGTCATCTATCGCAATCATGTCCGACGGTCGTAAGGCTACCCTTCCCATACCACCACTCTCCCCTCCCTGTCATTCTCGCAACCAACCCCAAACTTCAACTTTGTACTTTCGTCATGATCAATTTCACTGAGTCTTCTCTCTCTTCCAGTCAACGACGCTCGCGCCATTCGCATCACGGAGATTATGACCGATTTCCGCAATCTCCAGTACTTCCTCAGTCAATTGCGCTCCAACCCCACCGCCGAAGAATACTATCTGGAAGGTTATTCCCTGCTACGACAATGCACCTCCGAGGCTCAATCCATCCTCGCTGCCCCATTCTCGGCCAGTCCCACGGCGCCTGGCGGTGATGTCGAACGCCAGAAAGAGCAACTTCGATCGTAAGCAATCCTTCCAGCTACCCATTCTTCGTCCAGTCGGAATCCCGCATAGTGCTAAATCTCTTGGCCGGGCAACGGAAGATACAAGTCAAATACACCGTCAATGATAGTTCTAGGCTGACTTCAGAGCATCAGTGTCATAGTGGATGCCGCGGTGCGTCGATTCCAAGCCCAGAGGGCATACTTGAAAGCGCATGCCGGATTACGATGGGTGAATGCACGAAAATCCGTTCTCCGGGGCCAGAAACAGAACGCAACACATCTAAGCGCACTGCAAGCAGCTGACCACTCGCTGCGACAGGTACGTCACGGACATTCTGGATACCGCATTAGATTGCAACAGGACCTAATCATGTCATGCAGGAATTGCTTGCCATCACGGACGCCTACGTCGAATCCACCCTCCGCAATCAAGATGCTGCTCAAGGCAAATGGCTCGCTGAAGACCCGTCCCTCGCACAGATCCAGCAAATTCTGATGCGAAGATAAGAAAACACAACCCCTACTTCATCTGGACCTTTCCTTTGGCGGCCCAGACCGATCATGTTTGTTTTTTTTTGCAACTTTGCATGATAGGTTTTGTCAGCTTTCAGGCTGGTCCAGATCGCAGCATGTTCCCAAAACTCCCAAGTGCAATAATGGGATGGTTCGATCACGATCCGGCTGGACCTCGGCCCGCGGAAAGGGATCCATATTGAACGCACATATTCCTTTGGAACGGACGACTCGAGATTCCCATTCAAAAATCGCTGCTGGTCGGCGACGACGTTGGTCATATGCATGGATAACCTTCTTCGGCTTTGCTTCAAAAAACTAAGGACGAACACGAAACAGCGTTGGCGTTGGGCATTGGCGTCTACTCATGCTAGTTGCTTCTCTATTATTTGGGTCGGTATGCGTTCTGCATTGGGTTCTTTGCGAAAAGCGATACAAGGGTTCTGTTCGTTTTTTGGTCTTTTTTGGTATTTGCATAATATCCCCCTTTTTTCCTTCCTTGCGGCATGCTTTTAGCATTGCGTCTGTTCACATGCTTTCCGCAGTTGATCTGGGTCTCATATACCTCGAATATCATCTCATTGTACATATTTCCAGTATCCAACTATACAAACCCTGCTGTACATCAATGCACCCTTGCAGGAGATGCCGTTGCTTGGCCGGCCATAGCGGGCGTGGCGGTCTCTCCTCCACCCACACGGCCTCTCCTCCTTACCACACCGATTTCCCATCCCCCTCGCAAAACACACCGCAACTACATCCACACCCACATCCACCATCTCCTCTCGCTCTCCCCGTCTCCACACTCCCTCACGACTCGCACCAACACAGCCCCAAACCCATCCCGTCCACACACCAGAATCCTCGGAGTCGCCTTCTCGTCCTTCAGCCTCCATCCCATCTGCACCCTTGGCGCCCTCGCTTCCATGCATGCGGCAGGGGATCGGCACGTGGCAGCCTCACGCCGCTAACCGGCTGCGGACAAGCGGCGCGATCGGGGATCCCGAGGTGGAGGCCCGTGGTGCGTGCGAGGTGCAGGGACCAATATGCATGTTGGGACTGCATGGCATGGCATGGCTTTTTCAGCTTGGGTGGGAGGGAAG
>JAFHBW010000533.1:0-13433 GCA_019022765.1 Westerdykella sp. P71
GGAGATGAGTGCTGTGGTGAGGGTGGAGAGGATGAGGAGGTTCCAGCGGGGATCATGGCATTTGGATGAGGCGGAGAGGATGGTTGGGGTGGTGGGGAAGACGTAGGAGAGGGGGAAGGTGGAGTTGAAGGGGAGGCTGGTGATGCCGTTCCTAGTGATGGAGCCGAAGGAGGGTTGCGAGCCCACGAGGGAGAGGACGCCGCAGCCGCCATGGGAGTCTTGGAGGATGCCCGCGTGGATGGCGGCGCTGCAGATAAAGGAGTCGCCTCGATAGAGGGGGAGATTGTCGAGAGAGGGTTCGGGGACGCCGCCGATGACGAGCGGACGGTACATGATCTGCTGGTCGCCGATGGTGTAAGGGTTGAGGACTTGGACGCCGGCGCAGTCGGCGGGACAGCTGAATGCAAAGCTGGTGTTGGAGAAGGGGAGGCAGTATCTTCCATCAAGTCCGCAGTCCTGGGCGCCGAACCTGGGAGGGAGAGTCAGTTGGAACGGTTCAATACATGGTGAAGGAGAAGAGGGGAGTCATTACCAAGGCCGCGTAATACAGGACAATTTCACAGGAGCACCGTAGCCAGCGATATCCGAAGGGAGACTGAAATTGGACAAGATGACGCCGAAGAGCACCACCCAGATAATAAAAAGACAAATCACAAGCGCCACCCGTAAAGACCTGGGAAGTCGCAAAAGCAACCGAAACGGACGGCCCTGGACCTTCTCGAAAAGGGGCGTGATCCTGTGTATCCTCGGAGGCTGCGGGCCCTTCACCCAGGTCACCATCTTCCGCGAATACCGTCGTACCGGTGTAGGTAGTCTGTCGAGTACTCTCTTCCTGCGTCGACGCCATTGCGAGGCATACTCTATATCACCACCCCTCTCCTCTGTACTCGCAGGAATCTCGGGGCTATCCGACCGCGTAACCTCCACGAATTCCGAAATCGATTTCGAGGACGAACCCGCCTCATCTTGCGGACGAGTGCCGGCCCCCTCCAGTTCAATGGTGGTTGTAGATATCGATGCTGACTCTCCGGTCTTGGGCGCTGCTGTGCTTGATGGCATTACTTGTGGGTATTTCAATTGAAAGAACGAATGCGAAAGACTAAGATAAAACGGAAAAAAATAAATGAAGGAATGAAACGGAAACAATGAATCGCTGTGGAGTTGCAAGTAGTACTTCAGGTACGAGCGACAGGCACGCGAGCTCGAGGTCGAGGTTACGTCTGCGCTAGTCAACGGGATGCAGCTGAGCCGCAACGCCAAGGAAGGGGACCTGCATCCGTCTGGGGTGCACCAAACCAGTGAAGGTCCCACTTGAGACGTCTCATCAATGGTGGGGTAGAAGAGTCGTCATTCTAGGATATCCATCTAATATCATTACATCTTAGCATCTTCAAAGCTTGTATAATCTCTCCTGACCACGTACAAACAAGAGTCAAGCACACAGCACACAGCACACAATTGGAATCAACCACGAATGGAATTACCTATATACCTCAGCCCTATCTCCATCTCCACGAAAAAAAAGCCCACCCCAACATCCCACAACGCCCAGAATACAAAAAACGAGGCCATCGTCGTGCCAAACAGGGCATTGTTTCCCAAATCGGCATCACACGCCGATACCGACCTGACAACCCGAAGAAAAACACTTGAAAAGCGAGCAGCCAGCACTTGCCATTGCCAATAACCAGATAGAAAAAAGATAGAAAAAAAAAAAAGAGAAAATGCACCAATCCGACACCAATCCGACACCAAGCCGACATTTACCTGACAAACTAAGGGGTATTCCAAAAACAAATTTGCACTCTTCTCACCCTCGGACGCTCTCCTCCCTTCGCTTTCTCTCTCTCTCTCTCTTTCTCACCCCCAAATGATGAAAATCCCCCAAAAAAACGGCGCTGCGCGAGACGCGAAATATGCAAAGACCGAAACGAAGCGGTACGGATGCTGTGAAACGTGAAAATGTGAATGAAACGTGGAACCAACACCCAACAAAAGTCGCCAAACGGAAAAGCGAAAGGAAGAAAGAAAGAAAGGCGAGGCGACGAGAACCAAAAAAAGAAAAAACACCCAACCCCCACCACCAAGAAAACAAGAAAAAAACTGCCCGCCATATCCAACATATAAAACCTCATACCCTCCAAAAAAGATCCCAAGATCCAGCCCTAGGTGTCCAGAATATCCCTTCCCTTTCCCTGCCAAAAGAAATAGTATCGCGTAAAATTATGTTTAAATATTAACCCACCGCCATCATTGTCGTAGTTTTCGTGCACATCTCAAATCGTCGATCCATCATT
Organism: Westerdykella sp. P71; assembly: GCA_019022765.1. Lineage (NCBI taxonomy): Eukaryota > Fungi > Ascomycota > Dothideomycetes > Pleosporales > Sporormiaceae > Westerdykella > Westerdykella sp. P71. Next base: position 2,298 of record JAFHBW010000533.1, read on the forward strand.
TTCACCTCCCCAAAAATACCAGTCGTACAATCTCACTCCCTGGACACACACTCTCTCTTCCACCTCAATCAAAAGCCGTCTCCTCCCTCACCATCCGCGGATTATACTCCTCCGCCCTCATCCGCGCATTCGACCCCTTCCGCGGCGCATTCTGCATGCCGAAATTCATCAGCAACATGCCGCTCTCCCGCCTCGCCTGCCTCGCCTCCTTGGAATTGCTGGTGCTGTTGGGCAGCGACGAGCCCCCGTTCAAACTGCCGTACCCGACCTCGCCCTGGTAGTGCTGCTCGTAGGTGGGCGCGTCGTAGCTGGGGCGCAGCGGGATGAAGCCCGTTTCGTAGCCGGCGTGGGGTTGCTGGTGGGCGGGAGGCAGTGGTTGCAGGGACGGGCCGTTGGAGCCGCCCATGGGGAACGATGGAGGGGGTCGCTCGGGTGGGTGGAACGACGTTTGGTTGTAGGCTGGCGTGGGGATGTCGGAGAACATCTGGTGGCGCGGGGAGCGGATGGCTTCGTCGCCGAGGGGCGGCGTGGTGACGTGGATCTCGTGGATGGGCGAGCTCGTCTCGTCGACCGGCATGCCGAAGATTTCGGGGAAGTCGGTCAGGAACATGGAGATGAGGGGCGCGGGGATGTTAAGCGTCGGGGCGAACACGATGCCGACGTTGCGGACCGTCATCTTGTTCTGCGCGGCGTTGTCGACGATCTGGATGAGGAACGAGGACATGGCTTGGAGGAGCTCGAAGTTGACCCGCGGTAGCCGGTGTACGAGCACGTTGAATGTCTGGATCTTCTTCGTCCGCTCATCCATATCTTGGAACCGTCAGCATGAAGGTTCGCAGGCTCGTTGCAAGTGACTTACCAAGAACTTTGAGGAAGTCGATGTGGAGTTCCCGTGTTAAGATGGAGGATGGAAGCTCGCGAAGATACAGCTTGAGGAGAGATGCGACGGCATGGACATCATAGTATTCTCCGCTAAGGAGTTTGACGTCTCCCTCGTTGTTGAAACGCTCCCGCAAGCCCTTGATTACAATGTTCGAACCGCTCAACCGGAAGATGCCTTCTTCCTGGTACGCCTTCTTGACCTTCAGATACTCCAAGCAGCGGTACACGACCGACGGGAGCTGAACATTGACACCGATGGGTTGTGAATAGTCGACCGCTTCTTGAAGAGGAATGCCGAAAATGTTGCGATTCGGCTGCAAAACACGGTCGATAATCTGCTGTTGAGGCTGCGGATTCGCCGTCTGTCCAGGGGCGAGGTCAGAAGACACGCGTCCTCTGAAACCAAAGATACTCCGCTTCTTGTCCTTTACGCTCGTCGGTGCAGCGAGCTTGTTGCCCCAGGATTCGACGTTCTGAATGGGGGCACCATTTGTGGGTCCTGAGATCGTAGGATGGTGCCCATTCTCCGAGAACGTCGATGCCTTGGGAGAGCTCGCGTGAGCGTGGAGTGGCGGTCCACGGATCGGAGCCTCTGCTGCCACCGTATCCTCGTAGCTGAGTCCTTGAACCTTGTCTGGCTTATTCATTTCGGGACTGTCCTTTCTCTTCGGGTGCTGCTGCTCGTGGGCCTGACTCTTGTTATGGGTGTTGCGAGAAGGCACCGGCTGAGCCTCAGTGGGCGAGTGCTCCTCCTGCCAATCCACGTGTTGCAGCAGCGCATCGACCCACGCATCTCTCTCCGCGTCGCTTTCCGCACAGAGTACGTGTCTGACTAGACTGGACGAGTCCTTTCGTTTGGGCTCCAGAATGAGAAAAGCATGGCGGTACTGATTGTCTTCCGATTCATCGCGCCGCTGGGGCGATTGATTCGCCTGCTGCTGTGACTGTTTGCCGATTTGCGCATTCTGGAGTTTGATCGTGCCTAGATGCGCACCGCCCGCCTGTTCGTAGTACCTGAACTCGGGGCCATCGAGCACGAAATATCGGGCTTTCCATCCGCCAAAGTTCTTCCCGCGTTTCGTAAGGTATCCCTCTTTCTGCTGCTTTGGTTTGGGTCCTGCTGTGTTCTGGACGGCAGCGGGTTCTGGCGCCAGAGCATCATCGTTCTGCGCACCAATGACGTCCGTAGAGAAGAATTCGCAGACCACTAATGCTGCCTTCTCGCTCATGGGAGTCTCGAGCATGGTGTCGAAATAGCTGTTGAGAGCGGCTCTTCTAGCGTCCATCTTTGCGGGTGCGTGGCCACTGAATAGAGCACGATCCGGTAGCTTTCCCGCGAATTCACAAAGCGACTTCAACTGCGCGTCGAGTGCGGGTAGCGCCACGATCGTCTTCTCCACCCGCCAAAGCTGTTTGCCGTCGGAGCGGGCGTATATCGCAAGGATGAAGACGGGGTCTTCTTCCTGTGGTTTGGGCGCAAGGAAGCTGAGTCGTGACGGCCGCAAACGAGAGGAAAAGACCTTGACATCAATGGACGGCAAGGCATTCGGAGGGAGCAACAACCCGGGATATTGGTCAGACACCAAGCCGCGATAGATGAATTCCGTCTCCCCGTGAGAGGGATCCATTTCTGGGCTGGGCTGGGCATTTGGAGGCCTCAATAGATCGGAAGATGAAGGTTGCTGCTTCACTTGGTTTTGCTGGTCTCTGATGGTTTGCGGGGACGTGTAGGATTGGGGGGTGTTTGGTGGGAGAGGAATCGGCTGGCGTGGAGGACGTGGTGCGATACCGTTAGATCTAGGAGACATAGGTGGCGATGCTAGACCTTGTCGGGGGTTTCTGGGTAAAGGAGATCCCAAGGGTCGATCACCAGGACGAGGACTTGTGGGCAGTCCGGGGCTCATCAAAGGCGATGAGACACTACTTCCGCTTCTGTTCGCCATCATGGAACTGTCGGAGTTTGTGGGGCTCAGCAGCGCATTGAGAGAGTTTGCTGGTGGGTGACGTGGAGATAGGGGCAAGCCAGACATTGGAGGGCTGTACATTCGCGGCGACAGCGACCCAGCAGCAGACTTGGCCTGGTCGCTCTCGACCGTTTCCTCTGTTGCGGGCTTCGGCTTGCTTTTACTTTCGCTCTTCTTTTTCTTGGATTTGCTGCGGGCCTCGTCGTCTTTCATGGCCATGGCTTCCCGTACACGGTCGTCTTCCTCGCGAGTCTTCCTCCGCCCTCTCTCAACGATGGGGATCTCATCCACCTCCAACGTGTCGTCGTAGTCGTCGTCGGATTCTTCGCCCGGTGGGGGCTGGTACAGGTGTGCGCTCGTCTTGGAGGGCTTCGAAAGGTTGAGCGGTGCCGGGGGTGCTTTCCGGAGCGGATGCGACGGCTTGGCGGGGGTGTCAAATCCATCTCCACCTAGGACAGGAGTGGCCTGCGTCACTGACAGTGCAGGAGCGGCTTGCACCTGTGATAATGCAGGATTTTTGAGGGGGTCCTCCGGCTGAGTCGATGCGCTCGGTTCTTGCCGCACGGGCGATTCGGCGGGTGTGGTAGAATCGACTCGCGACTCTGCGTTTTGCTCTGTCGTGCTTAATCCTAGGCCAGTGTGAGCAGAGTCAAGTGGTCGTGGAGGAGGCTCTCTGGTGGGCGGGGCGGTGGGAGGACCCGGCGGCGGCGGCGGTCTGGCAGTTCCAGACAGTGAGGGCGTTTGTACTCCCTCAGATGTTTGTGATGCGGTGGTACCTTGTATCAGTGGCGAAGTTTTGTGCTCCACAGGCCTCGCCGCTGGTTGGGTCTGTGCAGAATCCTCCTGTCTCTCGCTCGGGGCGGGGGACGGCGTCTCTCCGCGTTCCACAGCAGAGTCGAAGGTGTCCGACCTCTTGGGCGCACCGGGAACGGGTGGCACCTGATTGACATAGTCTTTCAGTTTCTTCCGGTACCGATCCTTGTCCTTGAGGGCTCGTTCGAGATCTTTATTCAGGCCCAGGATCATGGCCCTCTGTTTTTCCACCAACCGCCAGAGCTGTGCATTGTGGTTGGAAGCGCTCTGCTTCTCCTTCCACATGGCAAGTAGGGCAGCCTCGGGCGAGCCAGCCGCTGCTATGAGGCTGGCCATGTCAGGTGGGTTCGAGGGAGGAGCATCCTGCGAAGATTTATGCTGGTGGCCCGGGTAGGCCTTGTAGTTCTGGGGATTCGAGGTGGAGGAGAGGGTCGAAACCTGTGAATCTATGGAATGGTTGCGCGGTGCGGGAGCGGTAGGGCGAGTGTCTGGTCTGCTTGGCCGCGATGGAGGGGGCATCGCGGCGGGAGAGGAGGGAGGCGAGAGGGCGGTTGAGGACAGGACGGGAGCGGAGACGTTTCGTAGCTGGGCATACGATGAGAGTGGTAAAGGCTGAGTGGCAGCTCGTTGCGTCGCAGCGGGAGGGGAGGAAGGGTTGGTATTGGTGGGCGCGGGCGCGGGCGCGGGCGCGGGCGCGGGCGCGGGAGAGGGAGAGGGTGGACGGTCCTCTTCAGCCAGGAAAGCGTCGAGCTTCTCGCGCGGCGAGCGTGGACCGTCGTGATAGGAGGAGAGGGAGAGTTTGCGGGAGGTGTCGTCTGGAGGGTGGAAAGACGAATTCAGGGACGACTGCTGCAACGGGCTGGGGATGGGTTTTCGAGGGAGGGTGCTGGCAGGACTGCGGGCTTCGATGGGGGACGGGGCTTGGTCTCTCGGGCGCGTGGAGTCGCGCAACGACCTATTGCTCCAGGTGCTAGAGGAAGGAGAGACTTCAGAGGGATCGGAGGGAGTCGAGTGAGTGCTGCTGGCGCTGTCCATAGCGCCCTCGTGGTGTTGGTGAAGCATGGCTCCTCTCTCGGTTGTAATGCCGCTCAAGCCAGGCAAAGGCAGGAGCAAGGCCAGGCCGTCCAGCAGGGATGATTGATATTGGGGGTCCCCTCGTCCACACGGTTCCCCCTCTGTAGAATGTAACGGGTGGTGATGGGGATTAGGCGAGTGTTTCGTAAGAAAACCCCGTAATCTATCTGTACCGGCACGCCCTGGGGAGCATGGGCGTGCACCTGCAGGACGTTCTGGTGTTCTGGTGCGGGAAGAAACGAAGCGTGGGAGGAACGAGAGGAACGAGAGGAGTGGAAGAACGAAAGGGCGGTGGGTGGATCTTCAGGGAGGTGATGGAGAGGTAGCTCTCTAGCAAAGCTGGGGATTTGGTGCCATTGGATTTTGTTGGTAGACTTTAGGAAATTAGCGCCCGGGGAGCCATGTTTTTGGGCGGTGGACGGGGAGGCGAGGAATAGATGACGAAGAAATCAGATCAGAGGGTGCCGGACAGACCACGGCGACAGGTAGATTGAGAGCTCGAGATTGGAGGTTGGATGCTTGGATGCTTGCTCTCTCCGAGGCGGAATGCCCTTGCTCGGCCTTTCACTGTTGTGACTGTTCCTGCATCCGCTGCAGTCAATCTATCCTCTCCATCTCCAGGGCTCTGCGGCAACGATTCTTTGTACCTCTGCCTCATGAACCACATCCTGATGAACCACATGAACCACATGAACCACGCTGAAACAGGCCGCACCCATCCTCGTGTGTGCCCTCCAGAGCTCCAGGGCTGCGTCCGTAAGCGCCAAAGGGTCCAACGAGCTGTCCCAATTGGGTAGAGGTGCGCCCATCCAGGGCCGATGCCTCTGCTGCTCTGCCGTTCCTGGGCAAACTCCGAATCATTCATCCACGACACATGCCCGCTTGCAGATGAGCGAGGGGAGGCACTACTGGAGGCAAGCCGCAAGTCGAGAACCTCTCATCATACCATTATTCTAGACTACTCCGTACTCCTGAGTCCTGACCAGTCGCCGGAGAACTCGGTCTGTTTCTCAGACTCCTCCACCATCGACTCGCCATGTCTCTAATGTCTGACCCACAACGGTTCTACGTGGCAAGCAGTGAGCACTGAACAAACCTGCTCGACAGCGAATCTGAGTGCACGTCTCTCTTCCCTTTCCCTCTCCCTAACAGCACGGTTACGTCGTTGAGGGTGCGTGCCCCCTATAGCAGTCCTCTGCTATCCACGCATCCCCTGCCTTATCGACGACCTCGGGCCTCTCCTCGCCGTGAATGGGTGAATCATGAATGGCCAGCGCTTGTGGCGGGCGGGGGAAAAGAGAGGTCCACAGGGTGCCACTCAACACCGCACAGCACATTTCAGTCTCTCTACGGCCCCTTCATTGGCTCGGCAGCCGTCAGGCCTCTCCTCTTTTTCTCTCTCTGTGTGTGCATGTCTGTCTGTCTGTCCTCCTGACTCGTCCAACAAGGCGAAGCTTTTGGCACCCCGCTCTGCCCAGGTGCCCAGGTGAGTGTGCACTCCACTCCTGTACACTGTAGTCTGTGGGTGCAGGACCCAGGCGGGATCATCACACAGGGACCATCCCAGCCGCCTTATTACACCGCTTTGCCCCCCCAAACCTTGAAACATAACGGTATCGAATTCCCCTTTCCAAATTCCCCCCTCCAAAAGTAGATAGTGTAGAGACTCTCTCCCACAAGAACGCGAGGACCGGGCGCCCGCGAACCCCGTGCAACCCATCTCCGCCCACCCCAGACTGGCTGATTGGGACGCGCGCTTTGGAAACACCAGATGTCTGATGCGCGGGGGCAATCGTACGATTTTCCGCCTGCCCACCGAACCTACAAGTTGGCCAACCTGCGCAAGCGACGACGACGGCCTTCGAAATGGGTGAGGGAAATCTGCGAGATGGTTTGCGTAGGAGGGTTGTGGAGGTCGCCGGTTGATGCTCGAGTCGACGAGTCGAAACCCCCTTTCTCCTGCTCCCCCTTTTTTTTCCTGGACGCGTTGGAGGCATGCGGCATGCTTCACCGCAGATGCAGGTAGCCGCCGACCGCTTCTGGCACTGCGACTGCCATCTAGTATCTATTCCACAACCGGACCCTAGAAGAGCCCTCGTGAGCAGACCCTTGGGATGTCTTCGGGGGCGTTCTTGTCACACACAGTCCAGTACCCTACGCAAAAATATCCCCCAGGCTGAAGGCTGAAGCTCCGAAGTGGACTTGTACTCCTCCCTACTCCTCCGTATACAGCCCCATCCTCTTGTACAAGTCCACCATGGCGGTCGTACTGTACTACCATCTACTCTCTATCGTACAACGTCCCACACAGCATGTGGAAATGAGCGTACAACGCGCCTCCGAAAACCACCCTCGACGCCCATTCTATAAAAACAATGTTTGTGAACCTTGCGTCTAGGTGACGGAGGCGCTTCAGAGATTTTTTTCTGTGGTCTTTGTTTTCTTCTTCTGGATGTTGCTTTTTGCCGTTGGCGATCTTGGATCTTGGATCTTGATCGGAGGACGGGCATGGGGGCTAGGGACTAGCCTACCCTAATAGCCCGCGGCGTGGGCGGAGTGGGGAGCTGCTTGGTCGAGGAGAGAAGAGAGAGACGTAGACAAATATACAAAACTACGGGGTACAAGGTAAAGGCAGCTGGGAAGGAGGTTGGAGGGGTGAATATACCCATGTAGGTACGAATGGTTGCTTTGCGTCTTCCCTCTACTCCCTAGTCTTCTAGTCTTGATACCTTCTTTAGCAGTATACATGGGAGTACTTCCTCCCCATCCCATCCCATCCTACATCGCACCCAGCTTCCCCTTCACCAAATTCCCAGCTACCATCCACACCAACAAACAGCACACAACTCACCCCCACCCTCCTCCCGAGCCTCTCAGAAGTTAGAACCGCATCCTCCACCCTCCCCTCCATCCCAAACCCTCTCCCCCCAATACCCTGATTGGCTCGGCACCACGACCATCCACCCAACACAACCCAAGAACCCGCATTGCCCAGCGCCCCGCCGCTCCAGCATCTTGAAACTCGCATCGTGAATCGTGAATCGCGAATCTCGGATCGTGAATCCTCGCTACCCTAGTGTCTGTTACGGGGTCGCGGGGATTACGCAAGTGCAAGCATACCAAGCAAAGCATACTGCCCTGTGTAGGTACACACTTGGCATTGAGGGAGATGTGTACGTACGTACTTAGGCTGGTAGGTAGGGTAGATATGCAGGAGCTCCTGGTTATTCTTAGTGAGAACAGAATAGAGTACGCAAGCATAGGGTAGGCATTATTGTGGAAGACGTACGTGTACTGTGTAGGTACGTAGGTACAGGTACGTAGGAGGGCTATTCTTAGTGGTGGGAGAGGGAGGGGAGAGTACGCAAGCATCTAAAGCATGAAACGGAAAGCTGGATCCGCTTGATGCTGGATCTATGCGACACCATACACCATCCAACAACATCCGAGAACGAGACGGGAAGAGGAAAGACGGGAGAGGAAGGGAACGTTGTCAACGAACGGAACGGAACGCCGGTTCCCCGTCCGACTCGACTCGATGACTCGATGCTTGCTTGGTTTTGTTCGGCGGGACATCGAGCAGGAAAATCCAACACCATCCGAGAAAAAGACGATAGATATGGACAAGAATGAAGAGGGGAATCGCTTCCCGTCTACCTTCCTCCATCCGTCTTTGCCGTCGAATTCAAAAACCCCGGTTTTTGTATTGCTCTTGTTCCAACGACCATGAGGGATTCCAATGCGCCCTCACCCACCAACGGGACGGGACAATACTACCGTGACATGTGAATGTAGGTAGATGAGCGGAGTCGAGGACTCTATATCATGTTCTTACCACGTTATCACTACCTCCGCCGTCGTCGTCACCCGCAGAGAAGGGATAACGGGGAGAACGGAAGAGGCAGCAACGAGAACGAAGCCATCGAAGCCAGCGGCGTAGAAAGACGCATAACGTGAAACGACGTGGAACGGTGAGAAGCCAACAACATAGCCCGAGAGACATTCCAAGTCTCGTCCACCATCTCTTGTCTACCGTCAACCACCTCGGATCAGACTCACAACGACGACATCACCCACGCAAGATCATATCATGAACAGCATTTTAAAAAAGGCACAGTCCGTGACGACCAAGTAAACATTAGAAACCGTCTATGTGGCTCTCTCCACCACCCCCGTACATACATCCATCACTCCTCCACCAGGTCTATCGAAAATAAAAGAGCGAGAGATAGGCAAAAAGAAAACAGAAAATCAAAGCACTTTTTTTCCTCCCACCGCAGATCAGACACAATCACACCTCCCACCGTCTATCAGGCCGCGCAGTACACTCACAAAGCCACTCGAGCCGTATATACGCTGGAACAGGAAACGATCGGACAGAGTAAAAGAAAACATCCCCACCCCATCTGCCGCATCTGCGGAAACATCTACATCCCCAACAGGGCGGCAGCCCCCGGCTCGCTGCAGACATACACGACATCGTGGCTATCCGTGAAGCCGTTGAAGCGCGTGGCAGAGCACTTGGTGTACGCTATCGTTCCTATTAGCTTCTTCTTCCACCAAAAGATATCACAACACGGGTAGAACTACTCACCTCCCATGTCCTCAAAGTACAGCCAATCGCCGACGTCAATGACCTGCGGGAAGTTGCACGACTGGGCAATCACGTCGATGCCGTCGCACGTGGGGCCCCAGAGCGAGTACTCGATGCCAGACGGGGTGTCGTAGCCGGAGCGGCGCACATCGTACATGACGTCGCTGCCGCACTTGAGCAGGCGCGGGACGGGCTGCTGGTGGTCGAAGATGATGCTGGAGAAGTTGCCGTAGACGCCGTCGTTGAGGTACAGCATGTACGAGGTGGTCCCCAGCGTCGCGTCGTTGACGATGCGGCGGGCGATGACGTGGCACGCGATAGTGAAGGCCGTGGAGACGTAGTAGCGGCCGGGCTCGCCGATGACGCGGATGGAGGGCGGGAAGTACGTCTCGAGGGAGGTGGAGAGGACGGCCGCCATGGTCTCAAAGGTCTCGTCGCCCGTGAAGCCGCCGCCGACGTCGAGCGTGTGCATCTCGAAGCCGAGCTCTGCAGCCTGGTCGAAGACGAAACGGGCGTCCTGGACCGCCTTGACGAACGCCTTGGGGTCGGAAGCGCCGGATCCGACGTGGAAGGCGACGCCGACGACGTTGAGCTCCAGCTTCTTGGCCAGCTCCAGGAGCTCCGCGGTGGAATCCAAAGAAGCACCGAACTTCTGGCTCAGGCGGCACAGGCTGCCCGAATCGTCCGTCAAGATGCGGAGATACAACTCGGCCTCCGGGAACAATTGCTTCGTCTTGTACAGCTCGTCGGCATTGTCGAACGTCATCTGCTTGACGTGGCTCTGGGCCGCATAGCGAACATACGACTTGGTCTTGCAGGGCTGCGCGTAGATGATGCGGGAGGGGTCGACGCCCATCTTCAAGACCGTCTCGATCTCATTCTTGGAGGCGCAGTCGAAGCCCACGCCCAATTCCGCCAGCAGGCGCAGAACCTGCGGGTCGGGGTTGCACTTGACGGCTGCCCACATGTCAGTGATGTCACAAGGCATTGCGGAGTAGATGCTAGCGTACCATAGTGGGGCTTGACGCGTCCCAGATTCTTCTTCCAACGGAGGTGTTGGCGGTAGACCTCGCCCAGGTCGGCTACGAAGAAGGGGTCTTCGTCGCCGACGCTGCAGACATCGTGATCAATAGCCTCGACACGGGCCTTGAGGGCATCCCCGATCAATTGCTTCGATTTACTCGCGCCATGGTCAAATGACACGTAATTATCCACGACAGGCGCGAGAGCAGAAGGTGCCATACCCTGGGCGATTGGACGCAGAGGGATTGGGGTTGTTAAAAAGGGTGGTTGGCTTGGTTGTCGACGGGGACGTTAGGGAGGCCGGAAGGGCTCGAAGCCGAGGCTTGGTTGCGGGCGAGGTCTCCTCGACTCTTCCTCCTGGAGAGGAAGAACCACAGAGAGCGTCCTATGCGGCAGCTGAAGGGGGGTGGGGACCAGGAGAGGGGTTGCGTTGAGGGAAACTAACGCACGGTCGAGATGGAGGATGGGAGTAAACCAGTTAGGGAGGCGGGAGGTTGTTGAAGATGTGCGGAGAAGGTCTAGCAGATACAATTTGAAGGTCAAGGAGGATCAAGGCCGAAGCCGTAGTGCGCGGGGTGCCTTTGCTTTCGACCAAAGGCGGTCGGTGGAGAAGGAGTCGGGGGACGACGAGCGGTTGCTGCGGGCAGCGAGATGGGCTTTTGAAGAGAAGGCGGACTCCAACGGAGATGGAAGTTGGAGGAGGAAGAAAGGAGGAAGAAGAGAAGAGGCGGGGAGAGAGAAAGCTGGCAGTGCTTGTGCGGGTGGTGGTGGGGAGGGAGGGAATCT
>JAFHBW010000534.1:0-13469 GCA_019022765.1 Westerdykella sp. P71
TCCATACAAAAAAAGCGGGTGGTTGGGACGCGACGCGAAGTGCCAAGGAAATCACGGATTAACGCATACAACAGATTACGCGCACGGGCACGGTACCCCCCTCCCCCCTTTTTACGTTTCGTCCAAAGTTTCCAGGCGCCCGTTTTACGGACATTTCCCAACTGGCTCCCAGGTTGGGTCTGCGTAGTCGACCCACTTAACGTGTGCCTCTTTGAAGGTCTTCTTTACCGCGAATCCGCGCATTGCGTGCACGGACACGTTACCTTGTGTTGCATGCCAGGAAAATGAACCAATTAGATTCCACTGGGTCTACCCCGCGGAATCACGCACCACATAAAAACCAGCTCTGCACAGAACAACACACACAATACACACTTTTCATGCTCCCCTAATTAGGTGCCTCATACTGCTTACAAGAACCCTAATTTTCACTCACTTTCACTGTTTGTTTCATACCCGCGTTCAGTGCGACACCTTGACAAAGCCTTGGAGAAGATAAAGGCTAAAGAAGGAGAGGATGAACTTGAGGAGCGCATGAGAAAGATCTCCACAATTTACAGTGCTTTCCCAAAATTGCCGACCGACATGGTGCAGATAAAAGAGACGACCATGAAATCGAGCCCAAACCCAGTACCTGCACCGGACAACACAGTTGCTATTGTAGTTGACGGTAGAAAGCGAGGGTCCTGCAGGGTGTACAACACAAACAAATGGCTTAGAGGTGCTGGAGGCGCTGATACAGACAACGCGGGAGTCGTGGATTTGGCTGTGGCGTAACGGTTGGGCGTGCCTTTGCATGGGGTGAATAGAGATGGCATTTATATTGGTGTTTCTTCGTCTATAACCATACTGAGAGCCGATTTCATGGCTAGTGCGCACATTGCAGAACTGAGACCGTATTGTAACAGTATATTTTGGTTGAAGAGTATAAAGAGCTAGCTATTGCCAATTCGCCCCCCTGATATCCAGCACGGCTGGCACATTTGGCATGCTTCGTGATCGGGGCACAATTGTAGCGGCCCCAGTGTGAAAAGACGCACCCAGCAACCTTGCGGTGAACACACCCAACATTCCCCGGTAGCGGCTGGTATGACCAAGTTGTTACCACGGATCTAATCAGGCGACTTATTTAATCGTTCTGCGGTATTAGCCGTTGCATGAACTTTATAGTTATTGTGTCTGTAGTAGTAAAGAGTATAAAGGGCGTGTGTGTTATTAAGACTGGAACAGTCATAATGGTAGGTTTGCCGGCACCTTTGTAGGAGTAGACGGTATCTCTAAGGTTAGCAGCACTAAGCTAATACACTTGTCCATGTAGTTCGTGTATACTTAGGCCTAGTTGTTGCTCAGTATAACTTTCGAAAGGAAGAAAATACAAGTCTTAATAGTCAGCAACAACTACTGAAGGAAGCTCATCTTGGAGATCCTTTGGAATCTGATTCTACCCGCTCCTCAAGCTGTGCTTCTCTGTGTCAGCGTACAAGATTAAGTCTCGTGGAGAACGTACTAGCGTTGAAAGCCTCATAATTTTGGTTATAGAGACCCAATTGCTTGTAGCGGACTCCTAAAGCGTGTATAGCGAGCGCGTTGTTAAGTTCCATGCGATTTAAGTAACGCGCCCACCTATAAGATTCTATGCAAGCTCCTTCTAGCTGAATAACTTGCCGCGAACGATTGAGGTTTATATTCCTAGTTTCCCTATTTAAAATGCTATGCTATGGAACCTAAACACTCTCCAGTTTACAGTCCGCAAGAGCTTCTATTTCTCAATGTAATCCTTGTCTTTCTACCGGTTCTTCGTCTACTAAGTATAGTCAGCGAAGTCCCTTGTAGCCGGTTGCATGTACGGTCCGGGAAGCGGTTTTCATTTCCCAGCTCGCGCAATTTAGCCTCGTATCGCTGATCGCCCAAGTGATAGGAGTCTAGCAAACACTGTCGTTAGCTGCTTGATAACATCCGTTTGGTGGGTGCGATTCGTCAGTCCTTCCGCGACTCTGCTAACATCAGATATTCGGAGGAAAGTGGGATGGCATTGGTCTGCAGACTTCAGAATCATCTCGTCCACTTCCAAAGAGCTGAGCTCAAGGATGTTGATATCCATTTTGGCTTGCTAAGGCTCATCAGGCGTTGCGCGAGTTTTGATTATAATGGGCAGTCGCGAGTTGGGGATCTTGGTAAGCGGAGCAGATCGAGGATGTTGCTAGGTAGCGCGAGATTGAAACTTGTGCGTGTATTGAGATAATCGAATAACTTACTAGATCTCTCTATTTGCGCAGAACGTTTACATTGTCTAAGCTCTGCGGGCCGGTTGTTGAGCTTTAGCATGTCCGTAAGCCTCCCATCTCGTCTTTTCGTCGTCATCCAGCTCACCAGGGAAGAAGACAGGGAGCAGACTTCTACCAAGATGTGGATGCGCCTCTTTCACAAGAAGTAATGTGCGCATGACTTTTGGTTCCACGATCGCTTTCTCAAATTCGAGTGGAAGTCCATTCGACCGCGGATGCCTGCGTATACCTGCGAGATAAATGTTGAACAAGATGCCAATACCACCCACAGCAAGCAAGAACCAGGTGTTTTGCTTTAGCCCAGCCGCAGTAATAAGGAGCAGAATCCATAGGAATGCCAGAGCTACAACGATTAACCTTGTAGAGTTGGATGTGGAAACTTTGCCATTCATTTGACCCGCTGCCAAATCTTCAAGGTCCAGGAAATCCGGCTGGCCCATGATCACGATGGCATGTTGACTACCGTTGCCCCGAGTTAGGATGATATTCTTCTTGCTCTCTTGAGGCAAGCGGCGACATGTAAACTTCTCGGTCTTCCACTGGCATAAGCTCGCTGTAAGCGTAGAGAGTAGGATTCCGCTCGCTGTGATCATCAGGATCCCCCAGTCGCCGAAGATACCACACGGGACAGCAGCTATGCCTAGCTGCACAATCGCAACTAGAATGGAACACGCATACAAGCTGTTGTTCATCGGCACCCCGACCTTGCCTCTTAAATCCGGCTTGTAGAACGAAACGCAAAGCCCAGCCTGCGTGGGGCGGGGCGGTTCTGGCCAGCCATTCCTTTTGGCCTTGCTTCGCATATCGTCCCACTTCTTTGTAATGTTCGCCTCGACACTGTCCCGTACAGCCTGATGCATCCAGGCATCATAGTCCCTGACCAATCTGCCTAATATCCAACTCGTGTTGTTACGAGCATAACCAGTGTCGCCATTTATGACGAGGCACTGACAGTCGGGATCCGGCATTAACTTGTTCTCGCCCACAGCCGCAACGAGTGCATTAATCGAGTATGCAACCCAGCCTACAAATCCAATATCGTGTTATTAGGTGGCGCTGAAGCAGGCAGCTGTGATAGCAGAACTCACCGAATGAGAACGAAGGGGGCCCGATTGTGCGCCCAGTCAATTGTGCTAGAGCTCGCGCGACAACATCGCCTCCTAAAATCAGCAATACAGAGAAGACGTCGCTCGGGTGTGTCCATTGGGTGGAAAACTCGCTCGACGCGTCGCCTGGATCGAAGCCGCCTGCTCGCCCAACTTTAGCAGGCAGGAATGGCGGCATCGCAATGAACACAACCGAAAGGTCCACAACTATAAAACTGCAAAAAGGAAACTGGCTGGCTAGAAAGATGATATCGTGGACTCCAGGGTCAAGTTGATGATGTTGATGATGATGATGATGATGATGAGATGATGATGATGATGATGGTGGTAAGGTTTATTCCTCCCGAACATCTAGACTGTTTTTAGCGTGACTAGGTTATTGCAAATCCCCTACTAGTAGGCCTAGGCCCGGTAGATCAGGGTACCTCAAGTACCTACGCTACTTTGCGTGTGTCTTATCGGTCAGCTCACAGTTAGGCGTTAAGGCTGTTGGCGTCTTGCAGGCGAGTCTGCTGACACTGTTGCGTTTTAGCTGCGGGCAAGCCAGGCCGCCGACACCAAGCAAAAGCAAAGCAAAGCAGAGCCGTGAAAGGAGGGAAGGGTGTGAAGAGATCCGAGCAAGATCTATGATTGGTACAGAGAGAGCTTTCCCCCCACCCTAGCTTTCTCGCCTCCCGCCACTCTATCGCTATGGCCTTTTAAATCTGATATATATACCCGATTAGATGTACGTGAGGTGTGAGCATATCCAGCACTACAGCTTATACCTTGAGGCTATCTTTATCAGTGTCAAATTTTGAGCCATTGGTCATGGACTTGTCATTTCTCAAAAGGTTATTGGCCCCAGCGCCTGATAGGTTTACGGAGCCGTATCAGGTGCCCGACTGCATCATCGACCTTGAACCTCACGAATTCCCTAGTGTGGCTAAGCTGATAAGAGCAAAAGCTTTCTCTAACCTGAACCGGATACAGCGCCATCAAGACCTGGATCCGGAACATTTCGAATGGACTGAACAGCCGCAGTATATCATTTTCATCTCACATCGCTGGGCGGCGCCTAACCATCCAGATCCCCAGGGCCGGACTGCGAAGACGGTTCAGTATCTCCTCAGCGCCTTGCGCGAGTTAGCATCGACGTGGCACCTTCCGAGACGGGAGAGACTCAAGTGCGCCCCGTCGCTCAAGAGGCACGGCTTTCTGCAGGCAGCCCGAATTATTTCTGACATGAAAGCGCGTAATGCGATCATCGATTACAGCATCTTAGACAAGATTGGGATCTGGATGGATTTCGTGTGTTTGCCGCAGAAGGATGTGTCCGGAGTGGATGACAGGAGCGCGGAAGAGCGGTGCCAGTTCAAGCAGGGTTTACGCATACTTCCGTCGCTGTTGGCATGTTCCAACTCGATCCTCAGCATTCGACACCAGGACGACGATTACATCGAGCGGGCGTGGTGCGTGTCGGAGTTGTGCTACTCGTCATACAAGTATTCGAAGAATGTGACCGTCTTGCGTGCAGATCGCCTTGGCGAACCTGTTGCCAATGAGCTGCTCGATCTGAAGGATGACCCTTTCGCGGAGGTCTTTAAGGGTGCGCTGGAAAAGTGGGAAACAGATCAGGAATATCGTTGGAACCCAAACCTGGGCTGCCTGTATTCCGGTCTAGAAGAAGTCGAAGAGCGTCTATCTGGCCGGGTAGGCCCCGGTCTCACTCCACCCTCACTGAAGGCGACCGAGAGTTCCAAGCGCTGGTCGGTGCCGTTCCTGACCACACCCCGTCCTCCCGTGATCTTTCCCAAACAAGGCGAGTTCCTATACAACGTGCGTGTATTGCTTACGCACGAGCCGCCGCGTAATGTGGAGGTGCTGGTACCGATGATGATGATGAGAACGGGAATATCGTGCTACGACATTGAAGACTTCCTGCGGTGCGGACTGCAGATCCTGCAATCGCGGATGCGTGGGCACCGTGGGTGGTATCGCTTCTTCAACGACTGCCTGCGACGACTGGCGGACGACGAGCACTTGGTGCTGGTTGAGACGGCCGAGGTTGAAATCAGGGATGGCGTCGATTACGGGTACCGGGTACGATATCGGTTCAAAGAAACGGACGTAACGGCAACGGACGAGGAAAGACTGCTGCTTCTCCACGATAAAGCGACGACGGTCTGGAAGGAGCATCACGGCCGGTTACAAGGGTCCGGGCAGCTGCAGAACTTCGCGAGCGCGTTGCTGTCACTGCACATTTCCCTGGAGGAGACGGGCATGGAGAGACCAATCCAGTTCGATACAATGGACGTCCTGGATACTGCGATTCGGCTTAGCGGTTTGGCACTAGACGGCGACATGCCCAACAGGGTCCGAGTGGGACTGTGCCTCATGTACGCCTGTTGTCACGGCCAGCTTGGGCTTCGATTCCGCGGGACAAATATTTTGGACAAGTTGTGCACTTTTATTCTCCGTGCTCTGGGCCGTGTACTGGATGGATCTTTCAATGGATCTTGAGTTCCAGTTTGTTGAGGGGCTGTAAGCCTAGGAGGTCGCTAGTGTAATGGCCGCACAAAGCTTGCAGATGCCTGGTAACAGTTTGGATTCGATTTAATGTTAACGTGCACTTGCTGATTAAGCACGTTAATCTGTAGGCGCGCATTTCTTGCTTCGACGAGACTATTTCACTCTCTCCAAACCCCAACCCAAGGCTTCCCGTATCACACCAGACCAAACACGCATGGCTCTCCAGATCCTCTCAGATCTTCATCTAGAGTCGCCAAAAGGATATGATATCTTCTCCATCGTCCCTTGCGCACCGCACCTTGCCCTCCTCGGCGACATTGGCACCGTCACACCTCACAAAGCCGAATTCTTAGCCTTTCTCACCCGCCAACTCAAGCAATTCCGCACGGTACTCTTCGTGCCCGGGAACCACGAATCTTACTCTTCAGACTGGCCCACCGCTCTCGCAATATTGCGAGAATTTGAGACGACTGTACAGTGTGATGATGATATCGCGCTCGGAGACTTCATCTTACTCGATCGCACCGCGTTTAAACTACCAGGCATGAATTTTACGATCCTAGGCTGCAGTCTTTTCTCTCACATACCGCCTGAGAGCGAAATGGCTGTTAGCATGGGCTTGAACGATTTCTTCCAGACGGAGAGCTGGGATGTGGAAATGCACAACGCCGCGCACAAGCGAGATGTTGAGTGGCTGAACGCCCAGGTCGCTGCGCCCGAGCATGGCGACTCTAAGATAATCATTCTCACGCACTGGAGTCCATCGAGGGACCCTCGCTCAAGCGACCCGAAGCACGCTGCTAGTCCTATCTCGAGTGCCTTCTCGACGGACTTGTCGGATCAGCCATGTTTCCAGAGTGAAAAGGTAGAACTATGGGGTTTTGGTCATACGCACTTCAATTGCGATTTTGTGGTTGAGCGAGGCGCAGGTGTAGGATCACTAAGATTGTTAACGAATCAGAGGGGATATTATTTCGCTCAGGCCGAGGGATTTGATGAAAATAAGACCGTAAATGTTTGAAAGGACACCGTTGCTCTGTGTTTCGACGACAGAGATTTGAATGCATAAGGACTACTGAAAATCCCCTCCCCACCCGTTTCTCTCTCTTGCTACTCGAACATGGTAAAATCTGTCCACCCATGGCGTCCTGGCAAGTCAATCTAAAGAGATACGACCTGAATGACAGACCGTAATCGGCGATCCCGCCGACCTTCAGCTTCCATCCCCAGCACTCGCCATATTGACACCTCTGGATACAGCCCCAATGCGCCATAAATCGCGAATGAATCCCACTCACTAACCTTCGAATCCTATCTTCCGCCTATCTAATCATCCTCACACTCCTTAGCTATTCCACGCTTTTAATAAAACGCTGCCGAGCCGAGCCTCTTCTAGCTCTTGAAACATATTGCGATTCAGTCTGTTACTGAAAATCATATGATGATTCTCCTCAGACGGATCGCAGCCATTCATGGGGCAACAAGGCTCCCAACAATGGGTGCTGGCTGAGCGCGACTGGTTTGTGTAGTCGTTGGTCATGAGTCTCCAGACGAATGTAGCCCAGAAAAAGAGATCTTCTTTGACGCTGCCGTGCATCGCAGTCTCGTCGTAAGTCATCGACTCATCACCTGCCAAGCCGCCTTCTCCATAGTCCGTATCGTCTCCTGTGATCTCAGCGCCCACAAAACCAGTAATTGCAAGCGAGTAGTCGGATCGCAGCCATACAAGCTGCGAGGAAAACGTTCGGAGAAATACCGAACGTGAGTGTACGAAGCCAAGCGCTGAAAGTCCTTGCAAAGCCCAGCGATAGTATAAAACCAGCATGAGTCTGTCGTTGCGAGTCAGCGTTTGGGGCACGGGTATGGTCATCACTGGCAGCGTCATGTTGAATGGGCCAGGTGAAAGCCTCTCGACCACGACACTCCCATCTTCAAGTCCACCGACGTAACTAAGTCTTGTAAATCGATGGCTTCAGTAGGCATAGTGTTGGGGATTTGCTTACCGAACAATTCTTGGGTGATCTTTACCCAGACGTTCATAGACTTTGCGGACTTTAATAACAGGCCAGCCTTCTAATTCTCGAGGATCATGTATATGCCCCCGTGGCAATGTGGGCCAGCAAATGATCACATTCTTCCCATCTCGGTGGAGCGCACAATATGCTAGTTCGAAGAAATCCGTGTACCAAGTTTCCGAGTCTTCGCGTGATGTGCTTGCTTCAGCGGGGACGGGATTGCCATAATATGGGAATCGCTTCGGCTCTTGGATAGGGAGAGCGTCCGTAGCTTGGTCGGAGGGTGTTCGTCTCTGTTGGTGAGAAAATGCTGAGCCCATACTCCGAGGCCTAGACTGTCAAAGAGCGGATTTGGCTACTGGACTGCGAAGTGTAGGAGGGGCAGCGCGAATGTGTCGCGACCGGTGGGCGAGGTTCACAAAGAGGTTAAAGAGGATCGAGGAGAGAGAGGCGTGGTTAGGGATTGTTACCATGGTCTTGGGTGAGGAGAAGAGTGTGAAGAAGGGGAAGGGTCGGTTCTATCGAATGGTGCTGTGTTAAGACCATACAGCCGAGCGGCGCGCAACACGAGAGCTATATAAACCCGCCAACGCCTCCATCCAACTACATTGTTGATCCATCTCCCGCTTCAAAAGGGCATCTATTCCCCACCGCTCTGACCACCAGGAGCCCCCCTTGTCGACGCTAAAATCCTCAAATAAAATTCCGTAAGGAGTACAAACCCACCTTCCGTTCTACGGTTCTGGCATCGCACTGACCCTCGCTCCGGCGACTGCAGTATTATGAACAACCCTTCAAGATTTGTGCGGGGTCTGCTTCGCCTTCCCGAGGGCGAGATATTGTCCAGCGACAGTGGAAGGGATCTTACGCCGTACTATCGCAATTGGGGCATCACTATCTATCGCACTGCCTATGGCCCAGGATCCGACCACTACTGGAAAGCTATTATTGACAGGATAAATGCCCAAGTATTCGAAGACACGATAGGCTACCACCCTGATAATGATGCTGCGGCGCAACAGGCGCTTCAGCGCTTTCGCCTCGATGCGCGGTCCGACCCTGCGCTCGACGGCCTAGACGCAGACCAGGTGCGCCAGCTGTACAAGGACGCAGTTGGGGTTGGGGGTCAACCTGTCGGAGCGGACGACAAAGCTCGTCGAGTCTTCCTTGTTGACAGCGAAGTAATGGAGGCAATCTCTAGTAACGACTTCTGGGTCAAGTGTGTTCAGGTCGACTATACCCCTGGCGACTATACTCCAAAACCAAATCATCGATTAGGGTCTGCTCCCCGGTACTTTGGATGGATGAAGCTGACGATACGGAGTGTACCCCAACTCTGGGCATGGTTGGGAGAAAGGGCCATGGTTGATATCGCTCCACCGACAATTGGAGGCCTCATCTTAGACGTTTGGGACGAGCCTTGTTCCTACTAGCCGTCGAATCTACTTATCTACAAAAGGGGAATCTGCGTACACTACCAAACTTGGAGCTAGTTGAAACCTCTGGTATCAATGCTCAGACTGTTCAGCTCATCTTCCTGCGCCGGCAAGATCCTCAGAACCTCCGCAGTCATTTCGTTCGTCCCCATTCCCCAGTACTTGCGCATTTCCTTGATCAGGTCCCGACAGAATTCCGTCGTATGAGAGGTCAGCCAATTCGAGAAGAAGTCCCTTGTCCACTCCCTCCAGAATTCATATATTCGGACCGGTTGGGTTAGGTTGAGCTGGTTGTACGACCTCTGTCCATGCGCCCATTGCGATCCAGCTTGTTGACGCCATGAATCGGGCGATGACATTGCCATCCAAGACATGTTCAACTAAAGTCGCGTGAACACTTCATGCTCTCTAGTTGCATTTCTTGGAAGCTCCATTCGTAGCGCTAGCGGCAATATCTAGACAATAATGGCGGGGTCAGGGAGTAGATTATCGTTGGGCTTGTTGCAGGTGGCTGGCGCGTGCGTGTGCGAATCCGTGCACCTGCAGCTTAGCTTTCACTTCTGAAGACCCCGCTGCGCCCCTGTTTACACTCCAACGACTGTTTGGTCAACATGGTCAACCTCTTTACCTTTGTTTCTCTCACATATCTAACGCAAGTCACCTTTCTAGGAGGCAATGCGCAGACCAATAGTTCCCAGCTGGTGGATATTGTTCCAAAGCGCGAGGTTGTTTATGTTGGACGGTATATGAACATCACAGCAAGTCTCAACCCCACTAATCTTACTCGAAGCTGAGAGTGGAAAACAGGACAATGTACACAATTCAACATCCATGGCTATGATCGGGCAAATTTATGTCGAGAAACTTTCTCCCAACCCAGCCCCGGCGAACCTGCCACTTCCCATTAATTTCATTGCAGGCGCGGCTCAGACCGGCACGAATTTCCTTGATACTCCAGATGGACGGCCGGGATGGGCATCCTATTTCATCTCCAAAGGTCACACAGTCTACTTCTCAGACCAGCCTGCACGCGGCCGCTCCTTCTAGTTTCCCGGACAGGGCAGGATCGGGTATATTGGCTCCCCCGATTTTGTCTCCGATATCTTCACCAACGTAGCAAACAACGGCAACCAGTGGCCGCAGGCGAAGCTTCACACACAATGGCCCGGTACCGGTCGCATTGGCGATCCAACTTTCGACGCTTTCTACAGGAGCCAAATGCAGTTCCAAACTGACCGCTATAAACGAGGAACAAAATGCACAGGTATATTCAGCCCTAGTAGACCTTGTGGGCGAGTGTTATATAATTAGTCACTCGCAAGCGGGTGCATACGGTAATCTTCGGCCAATGACCCTATGACTCGCTGAGTGGTTAACATTTGAGTAGGCTGGAGGGTTGGAGACATGCGCTCACACCTTGTCAAAGGTCTTATCCAGCTCGAGCCGTCAGGCCCACCGTTCACGCTCCGCCCCCGGTTTGGAAATGACCCAGCTTTCACTTTCGGCCTCACTGACCTCGCAATCGGATACAAACCGTCCGCGGGCAAGAATGCCGAAAATATCAAGACTATCATCGAGCCAGCAATCGACGCCGATCACACCGAATGCATCATGCAGAAGTCCCCAGCCAAGCAGTTGACGAACCTGGGCAAAATTCCAGAACTTTGTTGTTACTGGCGAAGCATCCTTCCATGCGCCATACGATTACTGCACGGTCAAGTATCTGAAGCAAGCTGGCGTAGACGTAGAATATGCGGATCTAGGCAAGGAGGGCATTCATGGCAACGGCCACATGTTCTTCATGGAGAAGAACAACCTTGAGATCGCAGACCGGGTGTACAAGTGGCTGGAAAAGCACTAACCAACGCTTAAAAGAGATTCAACGGAATCACTGCATCGTAAAATCGCAGCGTATTTGCAGTCTCAATGAAAGTCATTTTACGCTACCTCGCAGCGCTTGTCGAGTTCCTGTGCCTGTGTAGATGTAAAACTTTTATGGTAACTCAATTGGCTAGATTCCAATGATGCCAGTAGAACTAGAAACCTGCAGTGTGAGGCGTATTATCCCTGGGAAAGTGACGCTTTCAAGCTGACTGTAGATGCCGGTCCACGCTGTACTACCTCTGCTTCTTGCCGGACCTCACGTCGTTCAATCGGGCGTGGGAATCAAGTGGCATTATCTAAGCTCCCCCACCGATTGTAAAAACTTGATTCGGGCAGATAATCCCGTCATAGAGCCTTCCCACCCATGGAAGAATTGTTGTACACGTTATATACAGGCGTGGCGGTGGCAGTGCACAAAATTGGTGCTGTCCCGCGATGAGGCTGAAGTTCAGCCTCGTGCGCTGATTATATATTATGTCCTCGATCGACTCCCCCCTTCAGCAAAATTCCAACTCATTCCGGCAGGGTTTGACAACTCATCCTCACTATGAGTTTCGGCTTCTCCCCAAGCGATGTGGTCCTTTTCGGGACGTTCCTCGATAAGGTTGTGGCCGCACTGAAGAGTGATGAGGGCAGTTCCCAGTACGACTATCGAATAATCCAGCAACAATGTGAAGGATTTCTTGGCATTATGGAGGAGATCCGGCGCCTTGATTTCTCAAATATACCTGAATCTTATCATGCCAAGCTAAGAGGATATGCGGCTACGGTGACGGAAATTGTGAGCGATTTCAGATCCGCGATTGCAGGATATGAAAAGTCAATGGGGAAAAAGACGAAGAAACGAGGAATGTTTCAGAGTGCTCCGAGGAAGATTCAATGGGCGCTTAGGGCTGCTGATGACGTGAATAAACTTCGGCAACGGCTGGGTACGCAGGTGGATCTTATCAAGTTGATGTTCACCATGAGTATCATGTAAGCAAGGCGTTCCGGTTGCGAGTAGGAAGGGTTGAAGCTTACACACTTGAAGTGAGATGATTGGAAATGCATCACAACCAGACCAACGTCTTATCACCAACGGCTCCTTTCAATCAGCAAGCTACACACCGGCTGGTATCGAAAGGGTCTCAGGGCCTATGGGTCGTATAGCATTCGTTGACATTGCGGAAGGTATGGCCGACTTGATCTATGAGCGACTTTTGTCAAGACCGCAAATGTCAATAGCGAATCATGGGCGAATCCATACGCTGCCTGGTGACACCAGCATTCACCCGCGCTTGGGTCAGCTCAACTCAAGCCCTGCAAACCATGCTATCGAGACTGCAACAGCAAAAGAGCGACAGGAGCATACTTGGGAGTTGACAAACATATATGGACCTTCCAATCCGCTTGAAGCTGGGGATCGAAAGACATTCGCGGATGGTTTGAATATGTACCTTCGCTCTTTGAATATGGATGAGCTATCGGGCCAGGAGAGGGCAGACCTGGGCCGGCTATTAGAGATGGGTCAGGAAGATGGTAATTCAAAGGCGGAAGCGAAGAGCGAAGAAGATATCCAGGAGGATCCGTTGGATCGTATCCCTCTTCTTCCCGAAGGGCCCGGGAATACATTCCCCTATACGACCCCGACATCAGGCGGACACGATACTCGAGAGCCGCGCCCCGGATCATCAACTGCACACCATCATGCACGTCAGAAATCCAGGTTCCGACCAAATCTGCCGTCCTTCGGACTGGATTCGTTATCAATGATCGCCTCGGTGATCTCGCTCGAGGAAATCGCTCTTAGGATATCGTATCAAATAGCCAGGCGATGGCCCAGGCGCTATTTCCAAGAGGAATTGAGTGCGCTGGACGAGAGAATTCATGAATACTCACAGCTTCTGCGAATCATGGCCGATATACTGCGTTATGATATTTCTGGAGGGAATATGCGGGATCTGGCGATTGACGTTATTCAGCGCAGCTGTCAGATACTACGTATTGTAGTATTGTCGTAGTATTGTAGAGATGAAATAACGCAGAGTTGAGATAGGATGATCTTAGATCTCTTTTAAAGATGATTGATTCTAATTGTTGTGAGGACGGTCCAGGTCTCTCTCGATCTGCTGCTGGGCACGCACAAGATAACTAGGCGAGCACTTAGGCAGCGGTAGTGATGGAGAAGTTAGGATCTATTACACGGAAAATACCAAAGGTAGAGAGCAAGAAGGTTGCTCCTACCTGCTGCTA
>JAFHBW010000535.1:0-15258 GCA_019022765.1 Westerdykella sp. P71
CCCCCCCCCATGCACGNTGGGAAAGGGTAGAGTTTTGAGAGGCGAGGACGCAAGGTGGGGTGGTGAGTGAAGCGGATGGGGGATGGGAATGAGAGCGAAGGTGAAGGTGAATGGGAACGGACGGGCAGTGAAGTGAAGTGAAGTGAGCCGTTGAAATGGAGTGGGTCCGTTTGACGCGTCGCGTAGAAGTGGCGTTAGCGCGGAACGGGTGCACGTGATTCACACTCTACAATCCCCTCACACTCAAACTATTCCCTTACACCTCACTTAGGTTTAACGGAGAAGATATCCTGAAATGCTAGTAAGATGTTGCTTTTTTTGTGTGATATGATTATTGTGGCTGCTCATAGTATGCGACCTTGCGAAAACGGCAATCAATAAGCAAAGGAGATGGCATAAACCGCACGCCTTGGAAATAGGGGATCAGTACAACATAGAGAGGAGAGAGGCAAACAAATGGAATTTGGTGAGCCGTATGACGGAAGCTGCTTTGAAAAGGAGCAATCCAACACACCGTTCCCTACGTTCCCATGTAGGATCCTTCAGCTTGTGGTCGCATGCGTTACCATCTATCCATCAATGACAGATCCAATTTGATATACCACCGCACCCACGAACTACTCACCCCTCCATCACTTCGGCGTCCTACCTAACCCCGGGGATAACAACTAGCGAACGTGGATTCGATCGCCGGATTCTCGCCAACGCATATACCGAATCCTCGAGTAGACAAAGCGATGAACTGAAAAATGCACGCACGCATACGCAACTTGCTCATCAGTGCAAAATTCCCTTGGATCCAAACCCGACGTTGGGTAGCTAGCTCCGCTGCTTCCTACACAGTAAACCCTCCCAAAGCCCATCACAATCCAACATGCTCAACTCAACACCCATCCTTTCAAAACCCAGCATCCCCAAAGCACCCCGGACAGACGCCTTAAGCTTTCTTGAGTGAAGTGGACCACAGTAAGCCCGCATCCTCAAACCCGGAAGCCTGTTGCGACTGCTTGGACAGTTCTGGATTGCCATTGCTCCCTCCAATTTCCCAAAACCGCCAAACGACCGCATTCGTCCCTCCGCAGGACGCAAAAGCCCATGCGGAATCCCCAGAAACCCCATGTTTTTGGTCGGCGAGGACACGCATCGCCGTCAATCACGCTCGTACCCTATGCTCGTATGCAGAGTACCTAGATAACCCCCGGAAGCGTAGTCCAAGCGTCGTAAGCACCAGCCTCACTACGCAAGACTACCAGGCTAAGTTCCAAGTTCCAAGTTCCCACTGGCACCCAAGTGTCACCCACAACCGTCAGGATTCAGGAGCACGATGCGGTCACAACCTCATTGAATCGGTACGCTACACCCCAGCTCATCTCCTCGTACCTACATCGCGGCTCTCCCTTCCTTTCATCCCAACAAACCCCATCCATCCCACCCTCCAAGATATCCAAGCTCCAAACATACCGATCGACGCAGCACCCCTACCTAGCCACACACCACACCCCTTCATGCGATGCAACCGCGTTGATCCGTACCCGGTTGCAGAAAAACGGCGACCATCATCCAAACGGCGACTATCATTCCTCAGCCGAGCAAAGGGGAAAGAAATTCCCCTAGTATGCTTCCGACGCTTAAGGTGATACGCTAGGGTACGGACCCGATGCCGCGAGGCCGCGATGCCGCGTTGCCGCATTGCCGCTTAGCACGCACTGCAGCGTATGTGGCGGTGAGTGTGCGTGTGAGGTGAGGTGAGGTGAGCCCGCCTTAGTATGTATCTACAGTACTGTGAAGGAAGGGGAAGGATAAAGGGAAAGGGAAACGGAAAGGGAAAGGGAAAGGGAAAGGGAAAGGGAAAGGGAAAGCAACCCCATATACAGCCTAGCCAGCACCCAACGCATGGACATTGCGATGGATACGCGGACGCGGATGTTGATCGCTATAAGCATTCGATATGCGATATGCAATGCACGTCCGGACCGAGAGACAGTCTCAGACTCCCAGGAACAAAGTCCAGAGACGTGAGATGCATGCGAGTGAGGCCGCACTCAAAGTGCAAGAAAAGAAGAGGAAACGTTTCGTCCTCGCATCCGACTCATGAGAACGCGCTCACTCGCCTCTCCGCTACTCAGTATCCAACGTACCCAGTAGACATGTCCATGCCTTGGCGTCAGCGCACCCATGAAGCTAGGGCTCGCGATGGAAGTGTCGGTACAGAATCGTACGATACCCGTGGGACGGGGACGCGTCTGAGACAAGGGCGGTACGGGAGGATATCTGATCTAGCTAGCAAAGAAAAGGAAGAGGGATTTGTTTTCTATTTTCGTGTGATGGAGTTGGTTTCATTATTGGTGGTCTCGGAGGGAAGCCTCCGAGGGAGAAGATGGACTTGTGCTTGGGGTTTTGACTTTTTTACTTTTTCGGGGCCAATCATCCTGTCTCTCCTGTAACGCATCAGTAGTGTGTAGGTCGACATCTGGCAGTTCCACGCATAACGTGCGAGTAGATTGTCGCAAGGCAATTGGCAAGTCCTCACCGTTCGCCTATCCAAGCAACTGCAGAAAGGCACAGCCCTTCGATCGATCTCGTTACACCCAGATACACCAGCCAATCATGGGTCGGATGGGTTCGGCCTGCGGAAAGGAGGGGTGCATATGTGGGCGTGAGCGAAGAGCCGTCCAAGCAGACCGGCCCAACCAGCGACGTTCCCCAGGTCCCCGTTGCAGCGGCACGCATCTGCGGTGCGAGTGTGCTCGGGGCCGTGCTCGGCGTCACCGAAGGAAGATTAGGGAGTTTCTTTTCTTGGGGTTGCGCAAGAAGGTGCAAAAAGGCGCAAAAGCGGTGTGACGCATGTTTGACGTTTGCGAAGGAGGTTGAGCCTTGGTGATACCTTCCTCTCAAGAGCAAGCTAGCAGCGGAGGTTCGACGTTGGGTGGTTGGGAGATGACCGGGCAACCGGGGGCACCAGGCTGCAAAGGATTGCTTGCGTATGCCAAAGATGTGTGATATGTAGGTCACGGCGTCGAGTTACGTGTTGGCACCGTTGGCCCTAACCCCGAGTAACACTGGAATCGAGATATGTGGGGCATTTAGCTGGGCGGTATTGTGGGGCCGATGTCTCTGGTCTCGTCTCCAGGTCTCCAGGCGGGTGGGATGACTGATGATAAATGATGAGACCCTGTACAAATACCTATAATATGCAGGGTGCATCGCCTATAACCTGCATAAGGACGAGTTGGTTCTTTGTTTCGGCTGGTGACGAGTGATGGTTGAGCTCTCTGCAGGTCATGGACATTCACATGTCGGGCGGCATCTTGTGCGAAGGACGTACTCCGACCGCAAGGAAATGATATGCTTGGGATGGTGGTCTCGTCTGAGCCAGCGGTTGCGATGGAGGAGACACATATTATTATTCGGAGATGGGCTCGAGAGATGATTGGGATGGCGGATGCATTGGGGATGGCGGATGTTTCTCCAACTCGGCGCACCTACCATTGCGGGATGGATGGTTTGTCAGATTGCTCCAGAGTCCAGTTTGTGAAACACACCTGAGCAAGCCGTGCGCCTACCTAGCTGGGTGGCTAGGCACATTCTGACGCTGCAAGAAACGGCGTACGAGTTGCCTTTTGGGATGACAACATAACGAGGCCATGAAGTGCTCGGCGTTGTCGATGCCTCGATGTCGCCAAAAGGTTCCTGGTTTTGTCTCCTGATCGTGCGTGTCTAGAAGAAACTTGGAAGCTTTCAGCAAGGTTTGGCGTCCGCAAGCGTAAGGGATGATCCTTGAATGGTGGCCCTGCGCAGTTTACGAAACGGCACTTCAACCTCGTGCCTGGCATCCTGGTCGTGCAGGAGAAGATGCTGCGATGCTGCGATGCAGAGCCTGCCTTGCCTTGCCGGACCCCACCATAATCTATCGCGAAGTCGATGCTCCCCAAACCTGACAATGCAAGCTTCGCCGACGTAGATGTATGATGTTCGGCCTGCAGATTCATGTACGATTCTCCCGTGGGCAACCGAGGGGCGATCATTATTGATGCGGAGATGCTTTGTCAGGGAGCTGACAGATCTTCTGAAGGATGTTCCAGGTTGTGTCTGTATCGCATCGCTTACTGCTTGCGGTGAGGGGCAGTACTCCGTCGTGTCGCACCGGTTGGTCACTGGCTGGAATCGAACCTTGGAACGCAGGTCGGTCCTTTCTGAAGGTTCTCACGTGCGTTTGGGATGGGGATCTGACTCGATCTCTCCCAAAGATCGCTACCGAAATCTACCCGCGCCGTGCCAGGATCAATGCAATTTCATGCAACCGCAGCCGATGACGCTAAATCGGATCGGGCCTGGCCTCAATTTCTGCGCAAGTGGGACGGGACATCAAGCGGTGGTTGTGCATCATCGATCTCATCAGCGCAACACGGGCGGGAAGGCCAATCTGTTGCCGTCATAATAATAATAATCCTCCGCAGTGTGGCACAGCACAGGAGTTGCACCCTTCCAGGTCGTCCGTCTGCTTGTGAGAAGCCTGCGAGCATGTCAATACTGTCAAGAGCATCCACCTACCCCTCTTCCCATTCCGAGCACTGCAGTTCAGCCCAACCACGGAAGCGAAGCAGGCGGGTTGGTCCCGGTTGGAACCTGGAAGACAAATTTAGAGTCGGAAATATCGGTGGCACGCAGTGGCGTTCCTTGGAGATTCCTCACGCGCCGTCGAAGCCTGGTCGGTTGTTCCAGGGGTGTTCGACGTTGCAAGCCACTCGTCATTTCGTGAGATGCTGGAAACTCAAGCGGAACGGGCGCCTCTGAACTTCTGTCAAGGAAAAAGCGACGACGGAATACGAGGCACTGACCTCTTCCAGTCTGCCCTGCCCACCGCATTAGGGAACCAACGCTCCATATCCCTACCTATATGTCTTCATCAAGGAGAGAGTTGGTCCGAATACGGACTATAGCAATGTTGATGCTGGGCGGGTTAGAAGACTCGGCCGTTGCTGATTGGAGGATACCGAGCAGATATCTGTAGCCGCTTCGTCCTGGGGGATACTGTACAGCTGTCAGGGATGGCGTTAACCGGAGATGCGAGAGATGCGATGGCCCACCTCGCAAACGCCCCTGACAGCAGGACCAAGTACATTGACAGTTGGCGCGAGCGGAAGCCGGAGAGCATACTGGCGTCGCACCAAACACGTGCGGGCTGGCAAAGTTCCCTATCATGATGCAGCTCGTCTGCAGCTCCTTTCCGAACTGACGTAACCGAGCTCGCACCCGGCACCAGCCACGTCGGACCAATATCGATGTGCGCCACGAAGCGCGTGTAGGGAAACATGTGGTAGCAGGAGTGGCCTGATCTCTGCTGCATACGTCGCACCGAGGCGTTGTGGAGGCATCTCGCGGAACCATGTCACGATCTGGAAGAGGGTTGGGCGCGAGGGGCGGCAGCATCTGCGAGACGGGCTTCGGTAGGCTGCTGTATCGGAAAAGCATTCATCCCATCCCACCCCTATCCCATACTGCTAGAAGCCGCCACCCCTAACGTGTCGGAATGCATCTTGTGTACGGAGTACACAGTCAACAGTAACAAGTACCTGGGTACGGTAAGTCCGTCGGGAGTTCGGACAAACATGACCCGGAATAACCAGGAATAAACTGAAGGTTAGCTTGCGATTTGCTTCGCCCCGCTCACTCTGTGCCGATTCAGCAACCCTGCCGCTGGTTGTTCCGGAATGGTTCAGGTGCGGCAGGAATCGGCAGAGGGCCGCATGAACCACGACTGGCCGGAGGACTTTCCACGGTGCTCTCTGTATGGCCGTGTTATGGTAGGTGGCGGTGGGAGGCTTGACGGTGGTGGACGAACACAGGCCGGGGCCGCAGCCTGCATGAGCCATGAGGGGACACTAACTGGGGGGCAGATTGCAGGGACAGGGCCGGCAGGAAAAGGAAAAGGACAAGGACAGGTCGGTCGGCTGCCATGATCCTTTCACCCACACGGGCCCATCTGATTTCTCTGAGCCATCGCCCATCGATCATCGAATCGCAGCTGATGCCCTGGTGCGCTTATTCGTCCCGAATCCTCGGGAACCAGGCGGAGCCCCTAGCGACCCTCTCCAAGAGTACCGCAGTATGTACCCAAGAGTCCTCAAGAAGCAGCGAGCCCATTCGCTGGATCGTGTTTGCCGGCCCCGCTGGTCAGTCAGTCCTGCTCTTCAGTAACCCGTCCTTTGTGGTGATGCCGTGATATATCGTAAAGAAAAGTGGAAAAAGTGGAAAACGTGGTGACGCCGGCGCCGGACGCCGCAAATCTTTGGCGGCCATCGAGTGGGCTGTTCACTGTTCAGGAAGTTCGTGCCGCGGCCGATTGGCCCTCGCTGGCTTCCTGCACCACCACCGACGGCGGCGGCGGGCCCTGCTTGTTCGAGGTGAGGGAGAAGACTGAGGCAGTTAGTGGGCACTGCTGATCTCTCATCTCTTTGCCCCGGCAGGCGGCGCGTGTGAAAAAGGCTGCAGGCGACGCCAACGGAACAGAGACGAAAGTTGAAACGGCCAGAATCCCAAAAATCCAAAAACCCCCCCAGCAACCCTACCGCTCCCACAGCCTCTCCAGACTCCCAGCTCCGTTTGGGGATTTTTCCTGTGCGCCCGCGCTCTTCCTGGATTCCCTTGCCCGCGCGCCCGTACTCCCAAAAAAGAGGAAAGCTGTTGGGGGCCCCCAGCTTTCCCTCTCCCAGACCTGTCCCCTCCCCCGGTCGCGCAACACCGGCCTGCGCATCCTGTTGTCCAGTCGCGGTCATCGTCACCTTTTCCTGCCGTCCCACACCCCCCAGTGCCCCCCCAAAAGAACGACGGCTTGCTGTTGTATCGGCTGCGGTCCCCATCTCCGGTCTGCCCATCTTGCTTTCGACGACTGCCGTCGCCGCCCGTCTCCTGCGTCCCTCTTTCCGCTTGTTTTCCTCAGCCGACGCGCGACCATGTGCTGAGCACCTCCCCAAGCTCTTGCACCTCCATTCTTGACCCAGACTTGCGCACAGCAACACACGACCTCGGGACCGCTGCGACCTCGCGTACACACGAGAAAGAATTGCAACGCGACGACCCAGTGCGACCGCCTGCTTCGATCCGCCGAAAGACTTGTTCCTGCGAAGCTGCGAAACTGGAGACCTACGTTATTAGCCCACACTCGAGAACACCACCCAGCGCCCCTGCACGGAGCCAGGTACCTCGGAACAAATACGAAGTTGCGGGAAGAGTGCGTCTGCGGGCTGCTGGTAGCTGGTAGCTGGTAACTGGCTGCTGGTAGCAGTAGTTGGGTGGAGTGGGACGGAGAGGCAGCGAAGAAGAAGAAGAGGTGGGCGTGATATCATCACCACTCCAGGCTGCACGGCTGCACGAGGTTGCAGGGTCGCGACTTCCCTTCCCATCCGCACCTTCCAACCTAGACGCTGCCACCCGTCAAACAAAGTCCTATTACATAAGGCGTAAACCATCTTTGGACCTCACACCTCAGATCTCGATTCTCCCCCACCCGTCCTCGCATCTCACCAGATCTCACCAGATCTATAGCGGCCCCATCGCGGCGGCGCATCTCGGCGGATCTCATCATAGATCGTTACGGCGCGGGCAAACCGCGGGCCCATTTATCTCTCAAAGACCACGGCAACGCCGTGATCGTGCCTGCAATCAATCCATCCTCTGGCACTTCCTCCGCAATGGCAACGCTGAACGGTACCAGCAGGCCAAGGTTCGTTGTTTGCTTCCCTCCCCCCACCACCATCGTCCTGTATTTTCCCGACTTGGACTCTGCTAACAATTGCGTAGCGTCGGCCTGCCGCCCATCCACCCCCTGGACCATGACAACGTCCATGTCAAGCGAGAAGAGGCCGAGTACGAGAGAAGAAAGTCAACCCTCCCCATGGCCAGCCCGTCACACCCATTTTCGGGCCCGTTGCAGTCTTATAGCAATCACCAATCGTCAACCGCCACCTCACTCCCCGGCCCGTCCGGAGGCTTGCTCTCCCCACCAGGATCGCGGCGTACCTCCAAAGAAGACAACAAAGACCAGCGTCCACCTGCACGACAGTCCCTCCCATCCATACATGAAGCTCTCGGTGCGGACCCGCCCTCTTCATTACCATCGCTACCCTACCCACCACCCCCTCCTCCGTCCGCTCCTGTGTCCGCACCGCAGTCGTTCTTCCCTCCACCTTCGACTGCGTCTGCCGCGGACCAGAGGGCCAGGACATTCTCCGTGGACCATATTAACAACCAAGGCCCTCAACCACCTCCCCCAGGCACTCGCAGCCCTTTTCTCAAGCGGCCCAATTCATCCGAGCATCCTCCCCCACCACCTACCCATCAAACAGATCCCCAACGTCCCACTCTCCCAGCAGTTCATACCCATAAGATCCCCGCATTACATCCTCTGAATACCGGTCGCTCTGACCCCATTCCCACGACACAGTCGAATCAACCTCATTCATCCTTTCCCCCACCCCCTTCCACTCCCTATCAGACATCGGCACCCCAATCCGCTGGATCCATGAATACACAATATGGGTATCAACAATACGCGCCTGGCTACCCCTTGTCGGCGCCAGCACAGACCGTGCCCAATTCCGCGTATCCTCCCTCTGCGTCCACCTATTCAGCGCCCCCACGGTATCCCCCACCGCCTTGGCATAATGGCCCTGCCCAACGAGCGCCTCTCGAAGACAAGAAGAGTTCCAGCCACTTGCCTTATGGCGAGAGTGTGAAACGGCATCTGGAAACGTTCGACTTGGAAGCGTCTCTGAATCAGGTAAGCCATACCCCATCACGTACCTAGATACCATGCTAAACCCTTGCAGATGGCAGAAGGCGCAGGTCGGATCGCGGACTTCTCAAAGGACTACCGCCAGAGAGCGCATTCAAACGTGCGGAGCGGGATATTATCCCAGATCGTGCCTAGCTTGGAGGAGGTGGACGAAATGCTGAAACAGAGCGAAAAGATCCAGATGTCCCTGCAGCGGATGCGGGGTGTCGTCTTGAGCCATCAACAAGCCAGTCTCATGGAGCAACCGCATGAATCGCATTATACCCGGCCCGACGAATACAACCACAACGGCTATCCCCAGGATGCAAAGGCAAATGCTTCTTTTACAGGGCTCGATCCCAACAAGCGGAGCAGAAAAGGGGTAATGTGCTGTCCATTCATGCTGGAGAACGCAAGCTCACTGATGATAGCAGCGTGCCGCAGCACCGGGCAGATGCCATAGCTGCAACCGCGCCGAGACTCCGGAATGGCGACGAGGTCCTGACGGCGCCAGGACGCTCTGCAATGCGTGTGGTTTGCGTAGGTGTTTTGTCTCCAAGAAAAACGTTCACTCCAAGCTGACCGAACCCAGATTGGGCCAAACTCAACCGCAAGATGCCGGAGCCCGTGGGGATAGATGAGCTTCGGTACAAAATCGCAGGCCACAGCTCGCCACCTGCTTAGCGCCTGTTCCTCGCTCACATTCTAACTGGGCATATATTGCAAACGGCGGGTTAAAAGGAGAGGGAAGCGATGCCGTCGAGTCGAGTGCTTCCGCTAAGGATGGGTGTCAACAAAGCGTTTCCCCGACGTCCACGATAAGTGGCTAGCCTGTGTACATATGCTATTGATGCCCTCGGAACTCTAGTGAGTGGGACCGTCCATCACCCGATCGACCGCCACTATCCATCCGCCGGCCCTCCATCTCTCGATTCCCTTACCAACCACACCGAGCTTTCGTCGTTTCCATCATGTTGTTATTATATCCGGCTTGGGTTAGCATTGGGCATTGTGCAAAAGAATTGGGCTATCGGGCATTCTCCGTTCCGCTTTTTTGTGTTGTATGTGTTGGCATGGTAAGAGAGTGTGCCAGAGAGGCACATTGACTTTTTGATTGACTGATTGATTGTTTCTTCCTGTCTGTACGACAGCCCGGCGTTTTCGGGGGATATACCAAGGGGTGGTCTGTACGAAGAAGGGTAGCAGAGAGTATTTTTGGGTGTATGGATGGATATAGGGGCAGTCTATTCTGGCGAGAAGAAGAGATCAAAACTGACGCCGAGTTCGGGCGTCTAGTGCTTCAAGACATGATACGTTCATCCATGTGGACTGGCGGATGAGGTGTCTGTCGCGTGCTCTTTTTGTGGAATGGCTTTGACAGGCGCGTCGCCTCGACCTAGGTAGGCCCATTTCCGAGGCCAGAAGAAAGCAAGGAAGGTACCCATCTATCCATGGATCCCTCGTTCTAACTCCTCGTCACGCTTCGATCCCTTCTCATTCCCACTCTTGACTCCTCGCTCCCCACTCCTCCCCCTCCTCCTCCAGCCCTGCAGCCCTATCCAGCACAAAGGCGGCCGCGGAGCGAAGCACGGGGCCCGGAAGCCGCGATCGACCCTAGTATACACGGGCCGAAGGACAGGACCAGTCTACCGTACGTAGACTTAGACTACGAGTTCCTTCCCTTCTTTCCAAACGCTGTATTTGGTTGGCATTATGTACTACGTCGCGCCGTGTATTCCTGCCGTTCGATACCGTGCCGTAGGGTACGTACACGCGTTGATCGAGGAGGCACTGAGGTGGGAGGGGAGGGGCGAATGGGATGAGTGGGTGGGTGCTGTGGGCAGTGTCTCACTGCTGCTGCTGCCGCGGTGGTGGTGCATGTGGGTATGTTGTGGGACGTTTGATGAGCAGGGTTATAGGATTGGAGTGGGGGACGGGCGGTAGTTGTGGGAGTGCGGGAGGGTTGGTTCGTTGGTGCTTGATAGATGGGAGGGGATGGGAGGGGAGGGAGTGATGTCTGGGTTTGGTTTTGGCTGTAGGATGCATGTGCGGAGTTGACGGTGGTGATTTTGGTTCACCTCGAGTAAGGGCATAGCTATGTGCATGGGTAGTGTCTTCCCTTTCCTTACTCCACAAGGATAGTGCTCAGTCTAGTGTCTATCGACTTTGGCGATGAAGGGGAGGGGGAATCGTTCGGCCTTGCACCCCAGCGTTCGACGTCTTGTTGCAACTTGCCCACCTACCCCTTACTGAGAGGCTTTGAGCTTGCCCTCGTGTCTAACATCCGAACTTGCTTCTTCCGCCACTACAGTACGGCAGAATTCTCGAACTGTGTAGCTGCAGTGCATCATCGGCCGGCTGCGGCTACCCGTCCGCGTCCCATCGCGCCTCCGCATCTGAAAGGGAACGC
Source organism: Westerdykella sp. P71 (assembly GCA_019022765.1). Taxonomy (NCBI): domain Eukaryota; kingdom Fungi; phylum Ascomycota; class Dothideomycetes; order Pleosporales; family Sporormiaceae; genus Westerdykella; species Westerdykella sp. P71. The sequence goes on from JAFHBW010000535.1 coordinate 11,184, forward strand.
ATCGCATATGCATCCTATCCTGTATCACGGGGCACACGGTATCATATATCAGCAGGTTACAGGTTACGCGCTTCGTCAGTAGCAGCACAAAGCACAGAGACGTCGTGGTGCGAGATTGGGCTGATCGGACACAGGAAAGAGGGGAGGGGAGCTTTGCATGTGCAATGGGATCATGAGGGACGTGTACCGCATATGTGGAAGCGAGTACAGCAGAGATATGCTGGATGCGGCAGATGCACACATCTGTGGTTTTCGTTGCTGGGGGAAGGGGCGGCAGGGGACGAGGGTGTCGGCGGTTACGATGGCGTAGGCGAGGTGGTACGGAGGAGATGAAATGGAGAGGCGGGACGAGGGGGGAGAAGGCTGTGATTGAGGCGGGTGGAGGGAGATGGGGAATGGGGATTGTTATCGAATGCTGTTGGTCGGGATGAAATCTACGTTTTTGGGGAAATACGGCTTTTCAGACGGGTGGTCCACCATTCACCGAATGCGATGACAGCAAACTCGGATATGCGCATCCTCTCGCTTTCTCTCACTTCGCTTTTCAAGCTCTCCCCGCACCCGAGCTTCTAGAACAGAGTCCCGCGTCCCGTCTACCGCCTGCGAGCCGGTCCCATCTCGTCCCATCCCAGATGCGATGCATGCCGTTACACCAACGCCCGGGGCTGCACGTCGAGATTGCTTTTCGCATCCTGCAGGAACACGTGGGCGAGACACATGTAGCACACATTGGCGTCCTTGGATTCCGGAGTACATGCGCACTGGATTATCATTCCATTACTGCATTACTGCAGACGTCGTGACGTCCAAGTGCAAGGCGCGCATGCATGGGGGCTTGTCTGTCAGTGCTACTCTCGCCGTCAAGGTGTGTCTCGGCTCCCACGTCGTGCAGGTGCGAGCGCGGGTGCGGGTGTGCGCGCCACGGGCGATCCAAGATTTCCAAAAAGGGGAGGGGAGAGGAGAGGAGGGACCCGATGGCGCGCTGCCGTGCTGCCGTGCAAGGTCGCAAGGGAAGGCGAAGATGGAGAAACGCGACAGCGGCGCGAGAGGTTAGAGGTTAGAGGTGAGGTTGAAAGTCGAGATCGGAAGGCCAGGGTAGGGTATCCCGAAAGGGTAAGGCGGCGCGGGGTGTTTCCCTCGTGGAACCAGGGCCCGAGTTTTTGACCTATTTTTGCAGGTTCCCAGTGCCCACCCACGCTCAAGACATCCCGCGAGGCCCCCCCGCGGAAAGTTTCGACCCCTCCCCCTCCATCGACCATCCCGTCCCGTCTCATCCCACCTGGCCGTCCGCGTGCGATAATTTGTAAGCGACAAACCAGAACGGGACCAGTGGACGACTGTGCCTTTCCGAGGGGCAGCGACTCTGCGTTTTTTTCTCCTACAGGCCAACAGCTCGAGGTTGTCAGATCATTATTCCCGTCCCCTTCTCAGCAGGCACACCGATCGCAGTCTGCAGACGCGGGAACGACTGGAACAGGACTGGAAAGAAAATACGATCTGATCCTCCTCACGTGTGACGGACCTTGCATGCATACGGTTATACCCCGCTAGTCCTTCTGCAATAGACTCTACCCATCCAGTACACGACCCTATACAGTATTCCTGCCGTGTACGACGACGGCGCTTTTCGCCTTTCCAATCATCCGACGTCTCCCCCTCCCCTCTCTCCTGCGGCCTCATCCGCCAGGCTGAAAAACGCCCTGTTCGCGTATCTGACAGCGGGACCGGATCGGGAACGGGTGAGGAAAGGGTTGGGGCTTTGCCGATCCATTCATTGATTGAGTGTCGATTGCGCCACGGCAGAGGAAGAGCGAGATGGGCCTGCTGTGAGACTCGCCACGAGGGGATTCTTGTGCGAGGCCGTATGCTGATTTGTGTCAAGGGCCGTTGGGACGCCCCTCGAGTGGGACGAGGCGAAGAAGGTGGCTAGCCATGTGAGGGCTTGGGGGATTGAAGTATGTCACGGGGTTTGTATTCTGGATATGAATTGGGTTGACCATGTTTGCAGCAACTCCTTGCCATCTGGAACCATGCCAAGGGGAAAGAGAGGGATGCGTTGTTGTGGGGCGATGAGGTATGTGATTGGGCTGTCCTATTGGGCTGACGACAAGGCTGATGGGTAATAGGTAGAGTATCTTGTCGTAGCCTACGATGAGGATGCTCACAAGGTGAGGCTATCATTGAGGCAGGCGGATATCCTTGCAGCCCTGGCTTCGGATGAGAAACTCCTGAGCCAGGGTGGAGGCGTACCTGACATTGAAAGGGGGGATATTCCGTAAGTAGATGCACTAGTTCGGTATGATCCTATACTGACTGGGACAGGGAAAATGATATCACGGCTCCAGTGTTCCACCCTGAGTTTGGTAGATTCATGCTGGAAGCGACGCCTGGAAGGCCCTGGGGAATAGGGTTCAAAGACCTGCTGGATGTGGAGCGGAACATGAAGTGGCGGTACGGCGTCACCATTTCATCGAAATTCCAAAAGGCAACTACTAACTCTGCTGCAGACGAAAAATCGCCAAGGAGCACATGGACAGCACAGAGTTTCCCATAACGCTGACCACATTCCCCCGCCTAGGAAGAGAAGACTGCACGATTCCTTCATATCCCGTCTCTGGACCAAAGCTACGGTCCCAGTTTGTCCCGGATGAGATTGCAAACCCCCATATCAGGTTCCCCACGCTCGCTGCCAATATCCGTGCGCGAAGAGGCAGGAAGGTGGAAATCAATGTGCCAATCTTCAAGGACGAGAAGACCCCGTGGCCGTTCAGAGACCCGACTGTGAACTATGACCTCCACAACTGGCCCGAGGACGACGATGTGCGGAATGGAGCGGCCAAAGAGAACCACATCTACATGGATGCCATGGCGTTCGGCATGGGGAGTTGCTGCCTGCAGATCACGTTCCAGGCTAAGAATATAGAAGAGGGCAGGAAGATGTACGATCAGCTGAGTCCGCTGGGTCCGATCCTGCTGGCACTCACGGCGGCCACTCCGATATATAAGGGTTTCCTTGCTGATACTGACGTGCGTTGGAATCAGATCAGTAGAGCCGTGGACGACCGCACACCCGAGGAGCTGGGCGAGAAGGTTGGTTTCATCCTGTCATGAAAAACGAACCCAACTAATGCAGCGTAGCCTCTCAAGAATGACCGCTGGCGACTCCCCAAGTCCCGCTATGCTTCCAATTCGACCTACATTTCCGAAGACCCCCGCCTACGGCCTGAATACCTCGACCCCAACCTAGTTATAGACCCGGACATCAAGAAACGACTGATAGAAGGCGGCATGGACGACCTCCTCGCCACGCACTTCGCCCACCTCTTCATCCGCGACCCCATCGTCGTCTTCAACGAAGACCTCAAGGAGCTCGACCTCACCAAAGCCGACCACTTCGAGAACCTGCAGTCCACCAACTGGCAGCACATGCGCTTCAAGCCCCCACCCCCGGGCTCCGACATGGGCTGGCGCGTCGAGTTCCGCCCCATGGAGATCCAAATCACGGACTTCGAGAACGCCGCCTTCTCCATCTTCATCGTGCTGATCACCCGGGCGATCCTGTCGTACGACCTCAACTTCTACATCCCCATCACCCGCGTCGCCGAGAACATGGAGACGGCGCACAAGCGCGACGCGGTCAACACGGAGAAATTCCACTTCCGCAAGGACCCCTTGCACGGTCCGCACGGCGGAGCAACAGCGCCGAACAGCCGACCCGCGACGCCGCCGCCCGTGGTCCCCGTCGAGGAGGAATACACGCTCATGAGCATCAACGAGATCATCAACGGGCAGCAGGGCGACGGCGACGGGGCCGGATTCCCGGGGCTGATCCCCCTGGTGGAGAATTACCTCAACAGCATGAACGTGGATGTCGAAACGCGGTGCGAGTTAGCCGCGTACTTGGAGCTTATCAGGAGGAGGGCGGATGGGTCGTTGTGGACGACCGCCAAGTGGATTCGGGAGTTTGTGAGGGGCCACCCGAGATATGAGAGGGATAGTCAGGTGGATGAGGGGATCCAGTACGATCTGGTGAAGACGGTGGAAGGGATTACGCGGAGTGAGGGGCGGGATGGGG
>JAFHBW010000536.1:0-13148 GCA_019022765.1 Westerdykella sp. P71
TCTTAATGGGGATAGACCATACTCAGCTAGCGTGTTGAATACTGTTAGAAAGAAATAATTTTATAATTTATAAAGGCGGGGGCATAATTATTTAGTAGAGTGAGAGTAAACTGATGACGGTGTTGTTTTGTTTTCTTTTGTTGTGGTGGCGCAAGGGTGAGTGATGCCTGGGGGTTGTGGCGGGCTTTCACCGACTGCAAACGCTGGGATTCTGCTTTCTACCTACCAGACCACACACCTACGCAACACGCTCGACTGGAAAGCGTAACCCAAGAAAACAAATAAAAGCAACGACAAGAAACCTCGAGATTCAAAGTCCACGTACCCATTGTAGAAAGCATCATTGCACGCGTCTCTTTCTCGGCTCCCTTTACATCGGCATGAAAATCAACGGACGCAAAGTGCCCAACACACGCAATATCCCCAACCGGCATCACCCACAGAACTCCTCGACAATGTCACTCACTCAACGCACGGAAACGCCAAAGCTCATAATTCAAAACATACAGTATAGCCGACTCTATAACGCTACAACTCCTCGCTGACATGCGAATGCTAGATACAGAAACAAATGCAAGAGACCATGATCATCGATGCATTCCATCTCAGGACGAACGACCGGAAGCGAACCCAGCCGCCACAATCCCAGCCTCCGAGAAAGGACCAAGAATAACAAGCACGACCAAGGACGACTATCGTACGGAACCATACCATCATCACGTGCCACCTTCTATGCAATAAATCGTGAGAACGTTTCGACGACTCGAACATGTGGACATCATCATCGTACCGCCGCGGTGAAAAGCGCGAAAAACCAGGAAAAACACGAAGATAAAAAACACAAAATGCCGAAAAACCGACCACCCACTACGTGTACGAAACCGCACTACACGTAAACGGACTCCTCACATGGCCCCTCCGATACTGCTCCATGATGTCCTTGACACTCGCATACGTCCCGCACACCAGCACCACCATGCCGATCACAAACACCAGCGCATTGATCAGCGACAGGCAGATATTCCTGCGGCCCCGGTACCACTTCCCCTCCTTGACGAGCTGGAACCAGAACAGCGCGGGGAAGTAGAACGTGAACCCGCTGATGAACAGGCTGGAGATGAGGCCGAGCAGGGCGTTGAAGAAGGGGATCGCGTTGGCGATGACCCACGCGATGATGGTGACGCAGGTGATCATGCCGAGCCAGACGGCCCAGCCGCGGGCGGAGCTGATGAAGCGGATGGGCGAGTTGGCGAAGAGGCGGTCCATGAAGTAGCGGCAGACGACGGTGCTGTTGATGGATCCCGAGATGAAGATGACGGGGAGGGCGATGCCGAAGGCGATGCGGGAGACGGTGGGGCCCGCGGACAGGAGGGCCGGGGACTTGACGTCCGCGCCGACGAACGCGTAGATGAGGGCGCCCGTGAGGGTATAGATGAAGATTTCGATGAGGCCCAGCGCCCAGATGGATTTGACGTAGTCCTTTGGCGTGTGCATCTCCGCCATGAAGGCGAATTGGCAGACGGCGAAGGAGTAGGCGAAGATGATGTTGGTCACGGCGAGGAAAACCTGGTAAAAGGAGACATCTGCAGGGGGCCAGGCGGACCAGGTGACGGCGGCCAGGCCGCCAGGGGCGTTGCTGGACTCGATGCCCGTCGCGATGATGGTGATGAGGATGGCGGCGATGATGGAGACGAAATCGATGTAGCCCAGGATGGCGAACTCGGCGAAGGTGGGCGGGATGGCCAGGACGAAGAGGATGACGGCCGAGATGATGCCCCAGGCGATGGCGCAGATGGCGTAGTTGTCCACGATGTTGATGAAGGCGATGGTGCCGGTGAGCGTGTGCGAGCCGACCAGGAGGATCAGGAAGATGGCGGACATGGCGTTGGCGAGTTCATAACCGGGACGGCCCCAGATCAACTTGACTGCATCGCCGTAGTTTGCAATGTGAGGGTACAGGATCTTAACCTGGCCCACGACATAACTGGTGTACACGGCAACAAGACCAAGCCCAACGCAAAGGATAACGCCAGCGACCATTCCCAGGGCAGCGAAGGCACTCGGAATACTCAGTGAGCCCAAGGCGATGGCCTCGACAATCAAGCAGATAGTCATCCGCTTCCAGCCGAGCTGGTGGAACTTCTCCTCGCCCTCGTGGACCGTCGTCTGCCTGTCGAGCCCGTACACATCTCCCTTCTCGTTGTCAAAGAGAGCATTGTCCTTGGGGGGCAGGTATCCCGAAGTGTCAATGGACAGTGAATTATCAGATGAACTGGCCATATTGAATAAGATACCCGGGTTCCTCTGGGACTGGGTGTAGAAGGAGAGGTATACGCCGGCAGTGACGGGATATGGGATGACAGCCCGGGGTTAGGAGGAGGAGCTGTGGGATTTGCTGGGGACAAGAGTACACACGGTAGGGACGGCCTTGATTTTGAATGTTGCACCCTGGAGTGGGCCACCCAGTCCGACGTTTTGTCATCGCGCACTACACAGTACGGCATAGTGCCTGTGCGGCAGGCAAAAGTGTACGGTGACAGGTCGGCAGTGACGGAGGTCCACATGGTCTTAGCGGAGTTGAGAAAAATCGGTGGACCCTCTGCGGATCCCTGATCCTGTGCTTTTTTGGAGGTGATGGACACGGGGTTTCCCAGTTGGGACCAATGCTACGGTTATGGGGCTTTCCCATTTCGAGATTCCCTTGAACGAGCATATTGTTTGTGGGCGTTGATGTTGAAGTGTTGTTAGACGTCATCACCAGTCACCAGCCACCAGCCACTCCCACTTCATGGTGTCGTACTGTGTAATGTTAAGCATCAAGCCCTGGGCCGATCCGCAAGCCGAGCAAGCGGGTGGCGTTGGGCCTTTTCTGCTCGGCCAAGGTACGCCCGTGCTCTCATTTGCCGCTGGAAACAAGCTTACCAACGGGTCATTGCTTAGCCTCCGGGCTAGGGGATTGGCTACAAAGACAACACCTCCACCGTCATAGTCGCATATCTCCGAAGAAATTCGGATGGTCGTGTGCTCCGTCCCAGGTCCCGCACTGCAACCCTCCGCTCCCTGTGAACCCTGTATTCTCCACGCTGACCTGCATGAATTTCGTGTCAATCTTTCCCGAGGTCGGAGGTCGCAGTCTGGGGAAAATAAAGATCGGCCGAATCAGGTGGGTGAAGTTGGAATGGTGCTTTGACTCCATTCGCATTTCATCGGAGTTGTCCAGCCGACTTCTCTCCGTTGGACGGAAGGGGCCGCTTCCAGAAGGAAAAACATATGGGTCCGCACCGCACGTAGAAACCCAGAGGCAAAAAATTCTAACTGTGTAGTGTGAATAATTACTCCTCTGTTTCTACCTAATCCCACGCCATCAGCGCCTCTTCGACAATGGGTCGGATTATTTTCCTCCCAGCTCCAGACTCGTGAGTCCAGACCATCTGTCTGGGCGCGAGCTCCTTTACCCTGTGCCACGGCTTGAGACCGAGGTCTTTGTTGTCCTCGAGCGCCTTCCTCACAGTCCGGAAGAGCGAATCCGCCTGGTCCTCGTTGATGCGGACGTCGTCACGCACCACCAACACGATTTCCCTCAACTTCTTCTTCTTGCCCTTCTCGTCACGGATCTTGTATTTATTCAGACAGATGCTGATGTCCACGCCCACCCCCGCGGTCCACGCCGCGTGGATCGCAAACCAATCGAACAGCTCGTGGAACTCGCTCTTCTCAATCTGCTCATCCATCGAGTACGGGATCGAGGCGAAGCCCAGGCTCACCGTCGGCGTGCGTGGGGAAGGCGTGTCCACCAAATCGCCCTTCCAGTCCCGGCGGAGCAGATCCCGGACGCTCAGATGGTCCAGATCCGACTTCGCAGCGCTGAGCTGGTCGTCTAGATCGTCCATGACATCGTCCAGATCTCTGTCTCGCCAGTTGCTTCGCTTCAGCAGGCGCTTCGCCGATTCGATGTCCGCATCGGTGGTGGCGTCGTTGTTCAAGCCGCCAGAGTCGATGGCAATGGCGCTCAGAATGAGCTCCAGGAGCTCGTGCGGCATGTGGTACTCCTGATCCAGCTTCTCCAGCTCGTCGAGCATCTGGCGCGCCACGAGCGAGGAGCAACTAGCGGCTTTTTCGAACACACGGGGCTTGGCTTCGGGGCCGGCTCCTCTGTCTACATGGTGGTCGAAAATGGACTAGTCGCACTGTCAGTGGGGGCTCGGACGAAGATATATTGCTGTGGGGAGAGATATGGTAAGCATAGACCGGTTGTTCTACTAGCCGCGTGTAAAAGTGTATGTCATCTGAGTGTGAAATGCTCTACTCACCAGAATCTTCGCATTCCTCCACTTCCTCAGCGGCGTCGCATGATCCACCAAGATAATCCCCTTCAGCTTCGGACTCAACGTCTCCGGGTCCTCGGGCAACTCATCAATGGTGAGCAAATCCTCATGCCCGGGGGTCATCTTCGAGTTATCCAGCGCGAGTTTGTTCTCCGGCCGCAGATCCAGCGCATCCGTGGGAGTCTGCAACAACGCAATCGCCTTGACAGGCGTCGTCGTGTTCTCCGTCGAATGCTCCAGGTGGTAGGCCCACGTGAGGGCAGAGGTCATGCTGTCCAGGTCCCCGCCCTCGTTGCCCTGGACCAGGATCCATTCCGAGGCCTTGCCCGCTTGCCAGTCGATGAGGAACTCTTTCTTTGTGGAGCGGCTCCATTCGCTGAAGTGGCCGGCGCCTTTGGCGTGGGGTTTGCCGAAGGCGCGGACGGAGCCTTCGTCTAGGACGGCTTGTTGTTGTTGTTGCTGCTGCGAGTCTGCTGCTGGGGCGGGTTGGGGGGAGGACATGGAGTTCACTGCTGCGGCGGCGGCGAGGGAAAGGAAGGTTAGGAGGGAGGTTAGGGGTCGACTCGACATGGTGGGCTGCGAGCGCACGGGATTAGAGAATGGAGCTGGTACCCTCCATCTTTGAATGTTATCGTTAATACGGAGTAGATGTGGTGGATATTCTTTGCTGGCCCTGCAGCTGAAACCTCCCAGACGTCCAGATGTCGGAGGCTTGTCGTCATCGGTGCAGGGAAGAGCGACGCGAAGCGAAGCTTGGCGGCGAATGAGGCTTGGTGCCCCTCAACACCACGATGTGTTTTGCACCGAGAAAACGACGAAGTCGACCGGTCGTCGGAGTCGTCGGAGTGTGCCGACGTGCTTCTTTCGGGTCGCTCCGAGACCATCGTGAGGACTTTACCAGGCCGTTGGGTTGTTTTCTACCATGAGGGAGAGCGCTCTTGTTGATGTGACTAACCCACCCTGGGGACGGAAAGAAACCCTGGGAAAGATACAATTGCCATGTAAAAATCATTGTCTAGAGGATAACAGATAGAAGATGGGTATATAAAAGGGTCTTGAATATGGTAGGGAGCTCGAGAAGTACTGGCCTCCGGGCTCCCAATATTCCACGGGTCTCCAAATCACGAGCACATGGCCATACAGTGCGCAGCGAGCGCTTCATCCCAACCTTGCAAGATGCAGAAAAGAGCAAAACCAAACCCATGACTTTTAATTCACACCGCCCACCTTCACCCCCCTCGAACTACTCGAGCTCGACCTCGCCCTCCCCGCCCTCAACACACTCCCCCTCCCCTCCTTCTCCTTCTCCTTCTTCTCCTCCTTCACCCCCTCCCTCTCTTGACTCCGACTCTTACTCTTCACCAAACCCCCCATCTTCAACGGACTCCTCGTCCTCGCCTCTGAGCCCCTCGACCGCACACTCCCACTACTCGCGGTGCTACTCCGACTCCTCGTCCGCACAGGCGAGCTCGTCCTCCCCGCCACAGCCTCCTGCACCGCACGCTGCAAGTCCTGGCTCTGCAGGCCGGATCGGGAGCTGGGTCGTGAGCTGACGAGAGGGAAAGGCGCGAGCGGCACCGTGTGCATGGTGGTGGTGTCCAGCCGGGTTCTGCCTACGGCGTAGGGTGGGAGTGGGGGTCGCAGTTGCTGCTTCCTGGGGAGTGGGAGGAAGGCCTGGTGGTGGGTGGGTTCGGAGGAGGTGTAGCCGCATTTTTCGGCGAAGTAGAGGCCGACGACGGTGACCATGATGAGTTTGACGAGGAGGAAGAGGGAGGCGAGGGAGATCATTGTGGGTGGATATGGGACTGGATCTGGAAGAGATAGAGGGGTCGATATTATGGCTGGTGGGAGGGTACACGGCGAAGGAGGCTCCCCGACCCAAGCTGGTATGTGTCTTTCCTTAGAAGGTACGGGTAGGTTGTGGAGATTACGGATATGCAGAGAAATAACGGGATGATGATGAAGTGCCAACGAACTTCCGGCCTGCGGCGTAGTCGTCTTGGGGAATTTTCAACTTGGTGTTGGATTATGGAAGGTCAGGTGCATGCCCAGCAGGCGAGTGACCGAGTAGTGGGGGCGGTGTTGTTTCTGACCGTGGATGGATAAGAGGTGTTGGTTCCAGAGATGGGGTCCGATATCCAGATTCCAATTTTTCAAGGATTCAAGATGTGAAGTGGAAGTAAAATTTCAGAATGGCGACGACTTAGTATTCGTCTCGGTGCCCAAACGAAAAAAAAAGAAAAGATGAAAGCGTAGGAAAGGCCCGATGTTTGTATACTCCCCGTACCCGGTCCCTGTTTCTCAGCTCCTCAAATGCGGATACGGGACTGTCCTCCGCCTCTTTTCGAGTGTTCGCGTCCTTGTCCAAGGATGGCGTGCAGCGGGGTATACCGTATCGAGCGCACTCACGCAGCCCTACCAGCATAAAAGCAAGCAAGGCGAAGCCACCACGACGCCCCCTAAAATCGGTACTTGAGGGGTGATAAATTCATGGAGGGGTGGTGGTTCTGATCGCAAAAGGTCATGGCGTGCGCATATGCTTTGTGCTTATGTCTGAAGGGGGGTTTCACAATGTTCCACATTCCTAGCGCTTTGCGCTGATGCCGATGCTGTGATGCGTCCTTGCAGCCGCGCCGCAGCACCAACATCTGATCATGCTGTTGATGGATCCTTCTTGAGGCCGCGCGCTCCATCGTCGGGGAGCGGCATTCGAAGCAAGCGCTCTCCTCGTCTGGTGTACACAGTACTCCGCGATACGAGGGCGATGCTTGCTGTGGCTTTGGATTGAGTCGCGCGTCAACATCGGTATCCTAGGACTAGTCGTCTTAAGTTGGACGGTTAAGAGGCAGGATACGCGATGCTATTGGCTGATGGGGCCCGTGTGGCGTGGTTCGCAGGGTTGAAACAATTGCCGGGAGGTCACGGAGGTGTGGTTTCAAAAATAGGTCGAGGTGAGAGGATTGTTGGAGGTCGGAAAGTAGGCCGTGTGGATTGTTGGATGTGCTAGATAGTCATCATAAGCAAGGCTCGTGAGCATGGTCGAGAGAAAGAGAGCATGAAAGAGAAGTGCAAGACAAGTCTGGGCGAGCAGTGCGATTTCTGATGTGAGAGAGTTCCTGGGTATTCGTTCCAAATCTTGGTGCTGGTCGAATAATGTTCTCGTGTATGGCGTACATAGTACCATACTGTGAGACCTGCGATCTGTAAATTCCGTAACCCTCTACACAGTAGCTCGATCGCGCATCGGATTCAACTCTGTCAACAATATTCACACTCTTTTTTACCAGACAGCAGCAGCTGTTCGTTCATCGGGCCCTGCCGGTACTCGGCAAACTATTGAGTGGCACCATCACCAATCGTCTGCGCAAGCTGCCACGCACTGCTTCTGTTCCTGACTTCGAGCTGACGTCTGACGTAGATGGCACTTGTTCTCACTCGTGCGGCATCGTGCGCATCCATGATTGAATCTATAGAGTAGACTACTTTGGCCTGGAGAATGGTAAGGGGGTGAACTTTCAACTTGAAGTTGCGCATGAGGCGAGTACCAGGGATAAAACACGGAACCAGCAAACGAACGCAAGATCGTTTCCACTTTCCCTACTTTGCGAAATTCGAAGACGCGTTCCTGAGATGCACGGGAGGGGGAAGGTTAGCGAGATTGGCAAATGGGCCGTTCTCCGCGTTGGTGAGACGAGGAACGAGTTTCAGAAGGGGCATGGACGACGGGCATCCCCGGCCCTTGTGACAGTGTGACGAAGCGGCAGCGGGGGCCGACACGAGAGAGAATTTGACGCAGGAGACAAATTGCGCGCTGGGCTCGGCAACGAGCTGAGAAAGAGATTCGGAGGCTCCGTCGAAGGTCTGTCGAAGGTGGTGTGGAGGCTGCTGACAGTCTTGCCACGCGCGCAGCATCACTATGTACGGAGCATGATACCGCAAATTGCAGGCCCTCTTCGATGTGCGGGCAACTCGTCCTATACCCCTCTTCGTAGAGAGCGTAGAGAGAAGCACCGCATCCCCATCTCTTTTCCACTTTCATCTGTAGAAATAGCAAGCGAGAGGCAGGGCGCACGGTGAATGGCCAGCGTGGCACTCCGCCGGGCTGATAGTGCGTGCTAGCCGCCGTTGGCTGATCCCTTTGACGACCGGCGAGTGGACGGCGTAGACGCCCATGTGCTGCTAGAGAACATCGCGGTGTGCAGGACGGCGGGCATCTCGAGCAATGAGGGCGCCCCGTTGGGAGCCTCTGCCGCCCACCAGTTCGTCGCCACTGCATGCTGCTTACCCACCGCTACTCACCTCTGGGGCCAGCGCAGCAATAGATATCCACCGCGAAGAAGATGGGATATGCGCATGGCTATCGGCGCGTTTCAACTGGATGCGTCTGGTGGATGCGTGGATGCGTTGCCCCTGAGAGGGGGGTCCGTGCGCCCAAAGTGAAAGGGCGTGAAAGGTGAAAGGACCTTCGTCTTGAAAGGGAACAGGACCGCCAAGGCGCTAGCGATCCAATGGCGGCGCCCAGGCCCCAGCCCAGCCAGCCAGAAATCAATACAAGGTGAACCGGACCCTGCTCCATCTCCTCCTCCCTCTCTTCTTTTGCTCGGCCCCATCGCGCCTTCACCCTCATCTCTCCCTCTCTCTCTCTCTCTCCCTCCCCTTCATTCTTCCCCAGTTCGCCAACTGCTTTCTCTTCCCGTCCTCGCGGCAATCAATCCAACGGCGTCTGGTCGCTCCCTCTCTTCTCTGCATCGCCCCCGCGCGCCTTCTGCATCTTAAGACTTACTTGTCACCACCCCTTTCAGGACCGCAGCCTTATTCACAACTTAACTAATCCGATATCCCTTCGAGCACGCCAGTATCGTCGCTCTTTGCCCTCATCGCGAACCCGCCAGTCGTCCTCATTCACCGTCTGTCCCCTCTCGTCGTCGGCCGGATCCAGTCCTTGATCGAATCTACTTCGACCCTTCTTGTGCATTCTTCATCTTCACTTTCGCCTGCCTGCTTCGCCGCCCCTTCACCCGATCCATCACGCGCCCCTACCTCATTCAATCCGCACGCGCAGCAACGGCGATCCACTCCTTGTTAATATTCGACCATCCTGCTTTCAGGTTTTGCTCGTCACAACCTCTACCGTACAACTCGCGATCGACTCGATCCTTTTAATTCTCTAATCCTGCTCGCGTCTGCCGCTCGGGCACACTTCATTCATCTCTTCCCACCTCACTCGGCGCCTCCGTCACTCCCTCTCGGTGCCCACGCTTTCCGCTATTCTCTTCCGAATTCCGTATCCTTTTCATACGTGGTCCGGCGCATCCCTTTAGCTCAACTTTTTACTCCTTTCCAACCACCCGCTTTCACGCAAAAGAAGAAACATTCATCAGCATGGACGCTGGCGGTCTTGCTCAGATGACTTACAACAACAATGTTCAGGCCGGCGGCGGCCTGGCTCGTCCCAGCGCAGGCTTTGCCTCTCGTGGACGACTGGGCCAGGTGAACCGCCTCAGCCTCGCCTCTACCCCAAAGGTGGCCCCCATCGCCGAGAACGCCTACCCCGACGTTCCCACGCCTCGCACCAGCCGCGGTCACCTCCTTGCCGGTCTCCGCACCGCTCCGAAGACTCCCAGTGCTGTCCAGCCGCCTGCTTCGGCCCCTTATCACACGGCTCAGCATAACATGGGTGCCAACCAGAACGGCTATCTTCCTCAGCAGCTGGATGCACAGCAGATGTTGAAGGGCGTCAACTACGGCGTTCCCCAGTCCGCCATGGCTTCTAGCTTCGGCAATGCTGTACACAACCAGCTCGGCCAGCAGCAGATGGTCTATGGCCTGCCCGACCAGGTTCTGGCTCCTCCCTCCCTCGATGAAGGATCTGTTGACCCCAATCTTGCCGCGGAGCTCTTGCAGACCAAGCTGTACCTCGAGCGCAGGCAGCAACAGCTCCAGCAACAGCTTTACAACCTCACCGCGCAACATCTCGCCGAGTTGAACATGCAGGGTCTGCGACAGGCTCAGCAGTATCCCTCCACTCCATACACGCCTCAGCTCAACAACTACGGCCAGCAATTCCAGAACACCCTGACTCAGGAAACTGGCCAGCCTGGTGTCTATCTGACCTACAACCAGTTGACCGGGCAGTACAGCTACGTCGTGGACCAGAGGCAGTTTGCGCAACAGCAAAGCATCAACAACCTCACCCAGCAGTTCGCCGAGTCCAACCTGTCGCACTCGCCTCCCCCTCCGACCCCGCGCTTCGCCAATTCCCCGCCCAAATCTGCTGCCCCAACTGTACAGGTTTCTCCCCCGAACGAGGCCAGCCCCAGCCCCTGGGCTCGCAGCACTTCTCCGCCCAAGAAGTCGTCTACACCACCTCAGGACGTTGTTCCTCTTCCGCCGCCTTCCGCTAACGCCTTCCGTCGTGGCCACAAGAAGACGGTTTCGTCGCTTGCTCTGGATGGAAAGCAGGAGACTTCCGAGGGCCCCAAATCTGCTTTCGTCCGCCCTGTTGGGTTCCCGGCCACGCCCATGACTGGTACTTTCGGCCCCGGACAAGGTCGTGCGGGCGAGCACCCCGTTCGTCAGCCCAAGGGCCCACCTCCTCTCGAGGAACTCCAGACCAGCCCTACCTCCAAGCATGAGGGCAGCAAGAACTTTGCCACGCGCCGCCGAAGGGCAGCCATGAGCAATCTCGCCAGTGCTAGGATCAGGCGAGGGGTGGGCAGCAGCGGAAGCATGACCCCGGTGAGCGAGACTGAGATGTCTTTCCCCGTGTCCGATAACGACTCCGAGAGTGTTCGCAGCGCCGGAAGCGGTAGCTTGTCTGGCAAGCCCAGCATTGGAAGTTTGCGAGCTGCAGCCAATGGTGCCATCGGGTCCGAACTCAAGGCTTCCAAGGAGCGCTCCCGTGAGCGAACCTCGACCAACGGCTCGTATACGGCGAATAGCGTTAGCAGCGACGAGGGTTATGTTGGCGGCGGACTGGTTGAGATTCGTGCGGAGGAGCCACCGCGGCGGAAGATGCCCATGCTGGTTCTGACCAGTGCTGAGAAGCGGAAGAGCACCATGTATTAGACTAGCGGCTCTGGGAATGGATGCATAGGCGTGGGGTTGGGGACTCGCTCGGGTTGATCTTCGAGGCGGATCCCTTGTGCATATTCCGTGGTGTTTACCGCGATGTTCTTACGGCCAGTCATGACTTTGTTTTTCCTCCTTGGTTTCCTTTTGTGCAGCAGAAGCATACGGGTTTTTTGGTTCTCGTCTCCAGTTGATTTCTACACTTTGCTTTTAGCTTGCCCTTCGTCGCCTGTGTGGTCTCCGGACGCTTGCAACCGAGCCACACCAGGTTCCTGTTTTCAGATGACTTTCTTCTTTCCTTTCTCTTTTGAAACTGAGAAGAGAAATCACGCGAACCGACCTTTTTAATGGTAACACGCGGATCTATAGGGTCTTGGGCCTGTGGCTCGGGGTTCCTTCCACCTTTTTCTCCTGCTATTCCTTGGTACTGTGGCTCTTTTTCATTGAGGAGATGGATGGATGGATGGATGGATGGATGAATTGGAAAAGAGGGGAAGGAAGGATAAGGATGGATAAGGAAGGGTGGAAAGGTCCGTCTACTATACTACTGCCTGCGTAAAATGAGAATTTCCAGCTGAGAGAAAAACGAAAATGAAATCATACTCCCTTGTTAGAGTTAGTTGCTGCAATGGTGCTATGTTCATGTGTCTTGGTGATGGATGGTGATGGGTGATGATAGATGATAGATGGTGATAGATGGTGATAGATGGCTGGCTGCCTTTACTCAAGCCGATATGGTGATTGAGGTTGGAAATGGAGAAATGGACCCGCCGCTGGTGGTGCTAACTTCGACAAATGCACACCCACCATCATCTTCGAAGGTGGCTTGAGAAAGCGTCCAGCCACTGAGTTCACCATCCAGATCGCTGACCTAGGTAAGGAGATTTTAGCCTTTCTAAGGGGGATTTTCGTTAATTCTAACAATTCACCAGTGGCTCGGGGAGGCCAAGGTGAAGCCCTTAACCCAGCTATTATTACCAACGCTCTCTGCAACCAGCTTATCAGCGTCTGTAGTGCCAACCCGGCTGCCATCACCAAGTGCAGGGACGCTGGGAAGCAGGCTCTTGCCCTGGGCGTCAGGAACAAGACGGTGGGTAGACGGCCCTCGACAGAATGAGATCAAGTTTGTACCATCAACGATGAGAGCAGGCAGATATCTGAACGTCAGGAACAGGACTCTATTGATACGTCCACAGTGAACCTAGACGCTCGTTTCTTCGTTGCCTCTTGAGATCTTCGATATCAGTCCATCGACAAATCAATCTCCAGCTCCTTACTCTATCCCCCTCCCTCCACTACCCAAGCATACTCCTCTTCCTCCCCCTCAACCTCACCCCCTCCAATCTCCTCAACGACGTCCCCGCCCCCTTATAACTCTCCCCATACGCCCTCAGCACCTCCCCAAACAGCCGCTCCGCCGTCGGATGCGTCGCCGCAAACGCCCGCTCCAGCACATACAGATCCACCGCGCGGTCCTCCTCCTGCGTCTGCCGCAGCGACTGCGCCGCGAGCCCGAAGTCGATCAGCACAATCTCCCCGTGCAGGTACGCGGACACGTCTTCCTCTTCCTCGTCCACATTCGACGACGCCGGCTTGGCAGGAGGGGCGGTAGGCCGCAACATGATATTACTCGTCGTCAGATCCCCGTGCACAATGCCCGTCGCATGCAACCTCCCCACCGCCCGTCCGATCTTCCCCATGAGCTCTAATATCCCCTCCTCCTCCTTCTCCCCCTCCCCCTCCTCCTCCTCC
>JAFHBW010000537.1:0-13146 GCA_019022765.1 Westerdykella sp. P71
TATTTATTTTGTTGGCAGCGTTTTTTTTTTTTTATATATAGCTTTCCAATCTTTTTTTTNATNACCGCCTNTTTNTATTNTGTTTNTTTTTTTTTTTTTTTCTTTCTTCTTTTTTGCTCTTTCGGTCCTTGTCCGGAGAAGCAGGTAGTGGAGAGGGAGAGAGGGAGAGAGAGGAGCACCGTAGATGCAAGAGGTAGAGGAAGTAATAACCGTGAAACCCCATAATCTCCCAAAGAGTAAACCAGAACCCAAGATGAGCAAACTAGCTCAGATTCCAGAGTCCTCCTGGTCTGTGGCCGGGTTGAACTTGGTTGGGTTGTTCTTCAGCCAATTTTTCCTGAGTCTTGTTAGTGATCATTCGAAGAATCTCAAAGTACGAGTTGACATACCAAGAATCGCACTGATCCGTAATTGGACCGAGTACACCTGGTCCTCCAACCAGCGTCTTCGCAATCTCGTTCTGCCTCTCCAGAACCTGCAGCGCAAGGCCGGAGCCTGCATGCCACGCAATGTGGCAGTGCAGAATCCAAGCGCCCGGGTTGTCTGGCCTAAAGGCAATAGCAAGGTAGCCACCGCGTGGCAGCATTGCGACATCGCGGCGCGGTGGATTGGTAAGGTTGAAAGTTGCAGGTGTCTTGTCGGGGTCATATGCAGTGGTCCCTTGGCCAATAATGGCGAAATCATGGCCCTGTCACTGTCAGTCCCGATCACATCTTTGAGGTTGATTGGATTACATACGTGTAGATGGATTGGATGAGGAGTGTTTCCGTTTTTCTTGATCGGGGCATTGGTGATATTGCCATAAGTTATGACCATGTACACGAAGTTGTTGCCATTAGTTTGGTCGTCTACAAGGTTGTCAGTTCTTGCTCCTAGATAGTCGTGTAAGGCTTACAGTGCACAACGCCATATTCTGGGTTCCAAGTGGCGTTCCCGAGATTTAAGATGGTAGGGTTAGAGAAGTCAAGCCACATGGGAGTGTCTGTGAGAGACCACCGCGTCACCGCGCCGTGCCATACATTCCTGTCCGTGGCATCTACACCGGCCGCGTAGGTGTTACTCTTAGGATCGTTCTGAGGCTCGCTGACTTGCCACTTGACGATGGGCTCCAGCTTAGGACTCTCGTCCAAACATCCGATAGTGACATCGTGTCTGGCAGTTGATGGGTCGCCATTAGCACTAGCACCCACGTAGCTTACGATGCCCGTCCTCTGCGAGTCCGAGTCCTGGTCTGAAGCCCCTTTGATCGCGGCATTGCATGCACCGGTGGTCGTGTATTCTGTGCGTATCCAGTATTGCCCATCAGGGGATGGACTCGTGGGCTTTGCCTCAATAATGACGGTGTATCGCTGACCGATGCCCACAGACAAATTGTCTGTAGTATAAGGCTTGATGGGCACATAGTCTGCAGCGATGACCTTCATGACATGGTTGTCCAAAGAGAAGTGGAAGTGAAATCCGGTGGAGCCGTTGATGATGCGGACGAGGTATTTCTTTCCGGCCTCAAAGGTCTGCTTGTAGTAGGAGCCTTTTCCGTTGAAGCGCCCTGAAAAGGTCAGCCAGCTGTACGTAAATCTTATACTGTCAACTTACCGACACCGTTCACCAAAATCGAGTCAGACGATGGAGGCGCGCCACCTTTCAGCTCAATGTTAAACAGCTCAAAGGCACTCTTGTGAGCCCAGTCTGTGACCACGATAGGCTCCAACTCTTCCTCCCAGTCGTCGCTGCTTGGACCATGGATGACCATAGGGCCGAGAACACCGTCAGAGTACTGCAAGCTGTAGTGGCTATGATACCAAGAGGTACCATACTGTCTCACGCGGAACTTGTACTGCATTGTGTCACCCTGGGGGGTGGGACATTGTGTTATACCTGGTCAATATTAGCATTCCGCTTTTCAGGATTTGGCCTCGACGCACCATTCACGCCATCCATGTGATTTTCATTCAACATGCGCATTCCATGCCAGTGAATAGTCGTCCCGTTCCTGGGAAGATCGTTCTTGACGTTCACAATGATGGTATCTCCCCAGCATGCCTCAATAAGAGGCCCCGGGAATTGGTTATTGATAATCTTTGCTTCAGGCTTCGGAGTCTCGTCCGGAGAAATTGACACTTGGGAGAGGGTCAGATTGTACACTCTTTCCCTGCCGGCGGGTACAAGAGCCTCATAGTCGGTTTCGATGTTATACTCGACGCCGTCAGGGCTTCTGACCCAGCACTTTCGATTGTTTTTGTCATTGCACATCTCCCAGCCGGATGGGTATTCGCATTTGAACTCAGGAGAGGCTTGCCTGGGTACGAACTGATTGGGTGAGGGTATAGTCAAACTAGAAGCCCATGGGACAGAACCCAGGACGATGAAGGGAACAAGCGAATGACTAAAGGAAGGCATGGCAAAGGGCATTAGAAAAGCTAGATGGATGTCTGAAAAAGATGCATCACCGACACAGCAGTTTCCATGACCATTTATACTTTTTCACCCTGGTCATTCCTTCTCAGGATGCATGAAAACTCTTGAGCTCATGAGTTGGTGGCATTGTGCTTGACTCGCCCACTGGCCGCCCCATCCACACTCTAGGCAACTCATGAAAGCCTATACTCAGTGCCTCAGCATGGACGAGGTAAGAGGCATGTAAGCGTAATGTCTCAGTAATCCATGAATACCCCTTTGGGAGTGCTGCAGACCTCATGACGCATTCTGGAGAGCATTGAGGGCACAGGGTAGACCTACATCACAGTAGAGGATTTCTGGGGCTGAGGAAAAGCATAGCGTTGCTGCGATCCGACGAGCTGTTGGTTTGCACTTCAATTTGTGGTGCAAGCAGTCCAGATGGAATAGTGACTTCGAATGCTATTGTCATAGTGCCGTTAATACCATTGGGCCTCGGTGTACGTTTCAGCGTGGCTGCAGAGGCATAGTCGCTACTTTTCCGAAGGTGAGCCGTCATCAGATAAGCTTCTTTCCAAGGCAGCTTGGGCATACAAGTGATCAGAACCCTAGCTTGCGGTTCGTAATAGCTCGAACGGAACGACGACGGTACCAAAAACCGACCCCTTGCTGATCAGGGATCTGCGTGCACGTGGCTGTAGGCATGGAAGTACAGGATTCGTTGCCAGGATTGCAACGCGCGGTAGAGAATCCTGCAGAGGAGTTCCCAGTGACCTGGTACGGGAAACGCGGGTCCACCAGGTGTGCAAAGACAGGATGGTGTTGTCAATCGATACATTCCTCATGCAGAATCTATCATCAGAGTCAGCACCGTAAAACTCAATCACATGATGCTTACGTACAATGGGTACTCAGGTCCTTATGTACCCTGTAAATCTGACAATTTTTTCGCCTTTATTCCTGCCTGCATACACAGTGAAATAAGGTCGTATCCGGAAGGGCAATAAACCTTCCGCTTTGGAGTTCCATAGCAGACCGAAATCCATACCCAACTAATGGAGACTTGCAAGAATTACGGCTGTAATGCGGGATCTTATCGTCGTCACCACACTTTCTCTTGCTTGAGCGAGGTTTAGACGTTGCCCTAATCGACGAACGCCACATCAGGTTGGCCTTGAATACGAGCAGGTCGGTAATAACGGCATGGCAGATGCCTAGGCCAGGAGAACCACGTGCGTGTTTATTGAGTCTGTCCGTTGGCGTGGTTCACGCGACTGGGATGGCGCGAAAGTCTTCCACGAGCCTTGATGATGGGATAGGATCAGGGCGTTCCTGCAGCTTCGCCACCGCGCTCTGACCGCACTGGCCGCACTGCGAAAGTCCGCTTACGCAGGGTAGCCGTATTGCGCACATGGCGAATACAAAAGAGTATTTTTGTTGCCTACTCTTATAGCCAGGACCTTTGGTTATGCTCCATCCCTGTATGGGTAGCTGACTGGTCGATTCCTGCGGTTACGCGGTATTCGACTGTCCGGGCCTTCTATACGCCGCAGCACCATCCACGACTCGAACTCAATTTCGGCCACCAACTCCATGATATGATTCAGTGCGTGGGATGAGGTCCGCTCCAGCTCCTCTAATGTGGTGAGTCAACGGAAGGTCGGGCCGCCACCATTACTCTTCCTCTTCCTCTGCCCTCGGTGAAGCCGCTTTCTGGGTTTGCCGCCTCTCCTTCTGTCGTCTGAGGCTTTCTTCAACTCCCCAGTCTCTCGAAAGCAGCAAAGCCACATCTTCCAAAGAGCATCCTACTGTCTCAGGGTAGATCTTGTAGACCACGAACCACGCCATCGTACACACAGCGGCGTACAGCGCGAATGTACCGACAGGAGTCAATATCTCCATGAATGGCAGGAAAGTTATGCCGATGAGGAAATTCGACCCCCAATTTGTGGCTGTAGCAAGTGCGGAGCCCTGTCCTCGCACAGAGAGTGGGAACAACTCGGACTGCTGCCATGGGACGTTGCCTATCCCAATCGCGTAACCTGCAACATACACAATCATAGCAATGAGTATGATGACTGGCCACGCGCCTCCGTAAGCTGGGATTTGTCCACGGCTAGTCCATGCTTGTTTTGCAGGCAAATCCAGAAATCCAAATGCAACCGAACATGCAACAAGGCCCAATACCATGACAGGGATGGAGTACAGCAATATGCGTCGTCTCCCTACTCTGTCAATATAGTAGAATGCAACCAGGGTGAAGACAAAATTCGTCGTTGCAATAGAGAGAGACGTTAGAGTCGGGGATTGAAAGCCGACAAGAGCGAATACGGTGGCTGAGAAATACATCAGCGAGTTCTGGGAACTGTTAGCGGCAGTTTTTTCTCCGTCGCATCGTCGTCAGCTGCGATACTTGGACAACTTACGAATCCACAAAGCTGTTGGAACCCTTGCAAAAAGCACGCAATTACCAGGGCCCTTCTATTGCCGCCCACAGATATCAGGTGAGTAAACGTGTGTGTGATCCCCATAATCTTGGACTTCCATCCACCACCTTCTGCCTCTGAAATTGCGCGGTGGCCGGTCACACTCTCTTCCTCATATATCTCCCTCTCCACTCTTCTCAAAATGGCATTCACCAAGGTTTCCTTGTTTAGACCGTAAACCTTTTCCAGAACCTCCTTAGCCTTGGAGGTTTTATTAGCCTTCATCAACCACCTCGGTGTTTCTGGCAGGAAAGTCAACAGGCTGATCTGAACGATGGCCGGAAGTGAGCCCAAGCCAACCATCCACCTCCATCCGCTTTTCGTTTCCGATAGGGCCCAGCCGACTACATATGCGACGACTTGGCCCGCCGATATGAACAGGACACTGATGACGACCATCCTCCCCCGAAAGGGACTGGGGCTCAGTTCGCCGATATATAGGGGTGCAATGCAACTGGCACCACCTACAGCCGCTCCAACGACACTTCGGCCAACGATCATGCCCCCAACACTGGTGGTGAAAGCCTGGACCAATGCGCCCAGGATGAACAAGATACCAGCTACAAATATGACGGGTTTACGTCCCACGTGATCCGCGACAAGACCTGTCAGGGGAGAAGCCAAGAGTGCAAAAAGAGATGTGCAGCTGGTGATCAGGGACTTGTCCATGGTGGTCAGATTCCGGGAAGAGAGGTCTGTACCAATAGATACCAGAGTCGAAGATATTACACCGGTGCTACGCGTCCAGTCAGCCCATATCACAGGCTTAGAGCGCGGTTTTCCGCGCTGGAAGACCTGGCGTTCTGGATACATACTCATAGCCAAACAAGAGGCCACTGACTCCTGCGCATATGGTTAAGGACCATACGAAGGGCCCAGGCGATGCCACAAGGCTCTCATCAAGCTCGCCATCGACACTTTGAGCAATGAGTGGTTCGACAGCGTTGTCTCTGGGGCTCGTGGCGAGTTCGTTGTTCGGAGTAGACATTCCAGGCCACGTTTTCTACGGTTTCGAAGGAGAGGATATTCAGTACATGATGATGGCGCCAGGGGTGCACCGGTGAAGAAGGCAATGGTCATGGAGAGACATGAGGTTAGCTCGATGCCGAGGTCTGGTTGGCCCATGGAGGTGCATGCGGGCCAAGCCGGCGCTATACCACATATAGTAGTCGCTTGTAAACGTCTACGAGAGAGCCTTGAAATGCTCCAGAACTGTTTTTCGGTCATGGAACTAAGAATCTTTGGCACGGACTATTGCTTGATAAGGTAGAGCTTCTAGAATAGCAAATCCTATAAAAGGGCACATGAAAACTGCTGATATAGCGAATCTTACAGGTGACTACTATAGTTTATAAGTGGAGTGTCATTGTGCAGAACGTGGTGCGATTCTAATGAGTGTATAGCTAAATAATGTACCTACTCGATACCACACGTCCACGGGTAAAAGATGTGGTATGACTGCCCAGGATGTTGAAAAACACCTGTTTCGCCTCGCAAGGGTCATGATCAGCTGAGCCGGCCAGCCACAACTCAAATGCAGCTAGCTCTCAGCCTTGCACTTGCGAAAACTACAATGCGGAAGGAGGAAGAGAAGCTAGCAGGATCCCATTCCAATACTGTGAAAACTACAGAGTACCAGTACGAAGAATGGCTTTACCGACCCCGTATCACGATTGGATCCAATCCCTCATCGTCACAGGCTATCCCAATCTCAAATTCCTCGAAGAAAGGGTCATGCAAAGGCCTGAACACACCGATGCGACCTGTACACTCATGACATTCTCAGCGGGCGAAGTGCTTGAGCATGCCAGAAAAGCACGAGATTCCGATTTCGACAAAGCGCTTGTTGGGAAGAGCAGGAGATTGTTCATTCTTGAAGGTATCTCGCAGGCGTATGTCGAAAAGTTGGGATGGGCCTTGGGCATCGAGCCCGAGTTCTTTGCCGCGCATCTTCGCTCAGTGACATGGGAACATCATGACGACCGATCGGATGCAGTCATGCTGCCGTCGATTTGCAGGCAGACTAGATTCTGGACGCTCGAGTACATGGAGTGTGTTATACTTGACGGGATGTACAGACTGGGACGCATGCATATCCTTCCTTCTGGTCCTCTTTTTCGTCGACTATTTATTCGTAATCCAAAGAGGGACCGGAAGCATCATTCGAGTGTAGGCCTTGTGAGTCGTTTCGCATCGTTCTGGGAACAGCCATTGAGCAACGGGAACTTCGACGGTATATGACTCGGCAGGATCCGACAGACCACCATACTAATCTCTCTATAGCAGTTGTACTGGCAGATCCACCACTTGGGACTAGATTAGACTTCGAATACGAGGATGCAGGACATGAGCGGGTATCGACTAGGTGGTTACCGTATGGCGGCGGATTCGTGGACTTTGCCAACATTGACAAAAGGAAGGAATTTGTGAAGCACGCCCCTGTTTTCCCTACGTCGAGAAACAGCTCGATCGCAGACACGTTACTCTGGCGCCTCAAGCATCCTGATATGTTTATCCTGCATCAAGATAGAGCCCTGGGAACGATTCTCCAGCGCCTGGTCCTCTCGCAATGGGCACTGACACTTGCCTTTCTCCGCCGGGATTTCAACTCGGTCAAGATCGAAAGACTATCAGCCGAAGACAGCACCTGGCCTCAGGTGAAGAATACGGTTGCAGATCTGGAATCATGCCACGCGCTCCTGGATCGCTGCTCGCGTCTCGTACGGAAGAATCTTACCCAGCTCGGCATCCCCATCATGGAAGACAGCTCTGCAATGCCCTCTTCGGGAAATGCGAATAGCGACGCGAATCTTGTGCAACTTGATTGGAAATTCATCTGGCAAGAATGCAAACACTGGGTCACTGAGACAGACCGTCTTGTCAACCTCAGACTCAACAATATTTCCATCCTCGACTCGGAGCGGTCCGCAAGGCTGGCGCAGAGCTCTGGCCGGATCGCCGAACTTGGTCAAATCCTATTATTGGTGTATACACCGGCGGCATGCGCATATGGGCTTCTCAGCATGGGAGGAGATTTTGCGCCTGGAAAGAGGTTGTTCTGGATCTTCTTTGCCATTGCTGTACCGTTGTCATTTGTTACAATTGCCTTCTATCGTGGTTGGGAGAGACTTTCGAACGAGATCAGCGTACGGCGGATTAGGCGCGAGGAATCTCTACAGCAAGTGTGATAAGCTTCATCCGATTTAAGACGTTGGTCTGGTTGACAAACGTTGTGCTTGTTCGTTGGCGATTGTCTTGATCTGACCCTCTGATGAAATTGTTCTTCCGACCCCCTTGCTCTTCTGCGGTGGCTATATTCGCCACCCCGCCACAGTAGCAGGTTTTTCGAATCCGGGATTCTCGCGCACTTGAATATACAAGTGTCCATCTTCTCAGATCATTCAATTTTGAAGACTTCCAACACACCTAGGTAAAATTCGGAGAGACCTTCCCTCTGCTCCAAAGCGTGGTATCCACAGACGAGAATACGCGGCAATGCATGGCACATGTAGCTGAACTATTGTATTCTTCTCCAATCGCACCAGGATACCTAAGGCTCGAGGACTCTGTATCTTATTTGATATCTCCAATGCGACCCACGAGATTCCTCCCAGTGGCAATCAAGTCCGTCTGCGGCTCCCAATCGTAGACCAGCCCTTGCAGTATCCAGAGGCCTGTAGCATCTTCTTGGGACTGGCTAGCGGACCGACCATCACGGTCACGGTCGGAAAACGTCTGGTCAATTCTCTTCCACTGAGACTTCCCCGGGTCGGGCTTCCGTGCGTGTGCCGCGCATAGAGTTTGAATGCGGAGCGGAATTGGAATTCAGCACGAGGGACCCAATATCAGGACTCCTCGAGAAGGGTCGATTACCCCACCAGAGCCTGGACCCCTTTACCCAAAACGTCTTGGCGCATTTTGTTCATGACAGCCGTTAAGTTTGTGCCGTGATTCACTTGCCCTCATCGGTTCCTTCCGGCCCATGGCTGACAGGCCCATGGTTGGCCGGCCCATTGGGCGCAACGCTCTGTGGGGGCATCGAGTGTTGCTGCATCATCGGTTGTGCGTACGTTCCACTAGGGGTGCCTCGATGATTCTGTTGTGGGAAAGGATGGTGCGTTTGGGGCGAATAGTGCTGCTGCTGATGGGCTTGCGGATACGGCTGCTGTCGCATGGGCATCACTGCAATCCTATTAGTGCCTGGAGAATCAAAGTAACTGCTGTATTCCACTTACTTGGATTAGGTGGAATTTGTCCGTACATGGGAGCAGGCGGCATGTAAACTATTCCAGGTTGGTGTCCTTGCTGAGACCCTTGGTGGTGCATCATTGGCGCGCCTGGTCGTGGACTGGAGAAGCTGTTAGCAGCGGCGGGTCCAGGTCCCTGGTTTGGATAATGGACGAAGCCCGGTCCAGGCGGCGTGTACATTGGCACTTGTGGGTTAGCTGGCATACCCATGTAGGGGCCATTGGAGGGTTGATGTGCCATCATTTGACCTCCCATTGGGGGTACCGGTGAATTCCCATATGGTTGCTGAAGGGTTGCATGTGATACAGCAGGGCTGCTGATGTAGGGGGGCATATGTCCCTGTTGCGGGAAGCCAGGCATTGCGCGTGGCTGCGTGCCATACATATAAGGATGCACAACCCGAGGGGAAGGGTGTACGGAAGAGGTGGAGTGTGAAAATTGCATGGGATTGCTCTCGAACGGAGCGGGTCCACCATGGGCCGGGTGTGGCTGCGCTGCAGGATGCCGCGGTGTCTGGTGTGGCGTTTGCGCTTGGGACGGGGGTGCGTGAAGGTGTTGGGGAATCTGGTGCTGCATCGGCATTGGGTTTTGGTTGAGTGTGCTGGCCGAGCTTGGAAGATGCGTGCCCGTAGGTGTGCTCTCAAAAAAGCTCATGTAGCCACGCTCGGTATTGGTTTCGGGAAAATCCCAGGTAGGCGGTGTCTTGTATGAGAACGGTACGCCGCCATTAACGGCATACTCACGTGCCTTCTCCTTGGGTGCCTCACCAATTGCGCGTTGGAGGTAGTTGAGCGAATCATCTAAGTCGAAGGACTCCAACGTAGGTTTGGGCCCTTCAAAAAGCCTGGTCGGAGGACGATGTGTGTCCGCTCGAGAAGCTGAACCAGGACGTGGACTAGAACTGGTGCTCGCATTCCCTCCAGGAACGAAGGTATTAGCGGAAACATTGGGTCTGAATTCAGCCGCTCGCGCGTTGAATCGTCCTGAAGCTGCGGAAGTTGGAGTTTGGATTCCACTTGATGGTGCGGAAGGGCCGGTCGGCACCGCTCGCTCCTGGGTTGGGATAGACGGAATAGGATACGGTGTGCCGTGGTAAGGCATAGCCCCTTGCTGCCTATGTTGTTGCTGGTTTTGCGCAAGCCTCGGACCAAGCGATCCGGTGCTTCGCGGACCCTGAGTCGAACCAGGGCTGACACCGCTCCCGGACCGCATCGTAGTGGACGCGGCGTAAGGGGGCTGTCCAGGACGACCCCGTGGTATTTGCTGACGATCTACTCCAGCGCTAGGGGCAGAAGGCGTAGGACTGGGCTTGGCCGCACTCACACCTGTGATATTCTTGACGTCTGGAGCCGTGGTGGGTTGAGCGGAAGCAGACTTGCGTTCTTCTACGGCACGAAGAGCTTTCTTGACGATCTCCTGTTGTTTGGTTTCGTCTTTGGCCAATATAGGGACCAGGTCAGTAGGAACAGGCGTCCTCAATTTGAAATTTTGCGAGAACTTCTTGAGTTCGTTGAGTTTGACGGCTTTCGAGTCGCGCTGCTTCTGGCGGTGTAGATCGGCTGCGCGAAGCTTCTCTCGTGCCGAAAATTCTTTGAACTTGTCAAGCAACTCATGTTCCACACTGTGGGTAGATGGTTGGCTAGGCTGTTGTGACGGTCCTCCGGCCTTGGAGGGCGCGGCTGTTGCTTTGTCGACAGAAGCGGTAGCATCCTTGGTGGGTAGCTTGACCGGAGCCTTTGCCGTCCCTGTGATAGGACCTTTGCCGTGATCAGGGGTTACCTCGTGAGCGGCTTCATTGGCAGGCTTCTCAGCGAGTTCCGATTTAGATAACGGGGCGGACTTCGTCTCGGACGGGAGTTCAGGTCTCTGTTGTTCTTTACCAGCAGGTAGTTGGGGCGCAATTCCGGAATCTTCGCGTGATACTCCCTTGGTAGTGGCGGGCACAGGGCGGGCGATGGATGACGAGATGATGGCGGGATCTACGGGCGCCCCAGGAACCGTGGGTTGACCGGTCGGGGGCCGTCGGGCAGGGGGAGTATACTTGTTGGGTCCTCCAGCGGCCAGAGGGGGGAAATCACGTCGAACTCCACTGTACCTAGCAACAAGTCAACGTCGAGCTCCACGCTTATTGAACGCGCCGAACTTACTTGGATTCTTCATCCACGTTGTCGTCCGCAACGGTGAGGCCTCTCTCCTCCCGTACATGTGGATTCAACGTGGTGCTGGACTCTATCGCGCGGGCGATCCTTGCCGCGCGGGCTTCCTTCTCTGCAAATCTGGGGTCGCTACGGTCGATGGAGGTGGTGTACAAATCCTCATCGTAGCTACTCTTCACTCCGAAGAGTTTTTCGTTGGCAGCAAACTGATCCCACTCTGTCGATCGACCAGTTGGCTCCAAGGAGTGGTTGAAGGTGTCGTCCGCGGAGGGCTCCCATTTTTGGAGGTCTCGCTCACGAATACCCGTCCTCCCCGAGATGTCCGAGTCCGTCCGAAAGCCGGAGGGAGCTCCTAGAAGGAATTAGCCACTGGGCGAGAAGTAATGTAAGCCATCCTACCGTTTGCTCTCACTTGACTCTTTTCAAAGACTACGTCTGGAACATGGAAGTGTGCTACGTCCTGGAAGTTGAAGGTCATCACCCGGTCATCCCCCTGACCGATATATCCGTCTGAGGCGTCGCTGCTCCCATTGGCTTGGACTTCGTTCGATGGTTGTATCCGCTTGACCATTTTGAACACGTATCGCATTTCGGTCGGGTCAAGAGAGGTTCCAGAAAGGACGCCAGTATACTTCTCGCCATTTTTCAAAGTGAATTCACCAACATGTCCCTATTCGATATTAGCGCAGTCGGGGTATTCCCGCATCGAGGGGGCTCACAATGAGATTGGACAGGAGGTACATCATCCTGTCGTTGAGGTGTTTCATGGGGGAAGGCGACTCGGAAGATCGAAGAGGAACCGTGGGTCTGGGGTTATTCGCAACACCGTTGGACGTGAGTAGATTCGAAGGACGGTGAGTGATTGGGTTAGTACCCTGGCTCCATGCCTTGGGTGGAGGTTTTCTGCAAAACAGGCCCAGTTAACGTTGTGAGGACAAGTACGGAGAAGAGGAGAGGTGGGGGGAAGAGAGGGGTGAATGTTGCAGTGGCACAGAGGGTCGAAGAAAGTCAGTGGTCCGGTCGGGTTTCATGTAACCGACGGTGGGTCGCACGTAGCCACGACTGCCGCCACGGATTGTGCATTGTACCCAGCGAGGCATTGAAGCCTGGTTGACCTGCATGCAGCAGAAATGACCGTGTAGTTGGATTGCGGGGAGACATGGACGGGTGGGAAGAGGGTGAGCAGACTTACCTTTGAGAAGAAGCATCGACGGGGCTGCCAGCCTGTTTGCGGGCGCCGTCGCCTTTGCCAGCCTGATTCATATTGAGGATGGTTCTGCCGCCGGAGATGTGGGGAGTTGTGTGCACGGTAGAAGGCCCGTGGTCATTGGAGCCGTTGGGAGGCGCTATGGAGGAGGTGGTCATGGAAGGCAAAGGAGTCGAAAGAGGAGGAAGCCCCCGAACTTCCGGGGGACGGGGCAGACAAGCTCAAGCAAGCCAATGGCGCAGGAGCGAAGGGGGAGGAGGGGTGAATGAGGGCAGCAGGTTGCGGGGCCTGATGCGGCGTCGGGAAGGGGGTTGGGGATGCGGAAGGAAGCACTATTGTGCTGGCGGAGGTTGAAGGAGGAGCTTGTTGTTGAGACGTCGTGGGGAGAGGTTGTGGCTGTGGATAATCAGATGCGGCTGTGGCTTGGCACGCTAGCGCTCCCGCAAGTCAGAGTCCAACTGCAACTGTTCTGTTCTGGGCTCTCCACCCGGACCTCTCACTTGGCGTGCGTGCGCACATGTCCCATGCTCCATCTCCTCTCCTGGGGGGGGGGGGGGGGGGGGGGGGGGGGGGGGGGCGGGGCGGGGGGGGGCGTGGGGGGGCGGCGGCGAGGGGCGCGGCGGGGGGGGGGGGTGGGGAGCGGGGCGGGGGCAAG
>JAFHBW010000538.1:0-13045 GCA_019022765.1 Westerdykella sp. P71
GTCTAGGCCCACGCGGCCCTCAACCCGCCACAATACTCCCCACGCCTGTCNACTCTGNNCGCCCCCTCCGCCTCCGTCCCCCTCACCGTCCCCGTCCAATTCTCCCACTCGGCCTGGCGAGCCGTGCATCCAACACTCCCCTCGCCCCTCGGCCCTCAGACTGCCTCCCGCTCAACCCCGTACCTACCCCAGCGCCTCTCCGTCTCCGCCGGCAGCGGTAGCGCAAACTCCCCCTATCGAACACGGTACTCGCGCTCCTCGGTGTCGCTGACGAAACCGCACCGCCTGAGCTCCGTGACGGCGGCAGGAAGCGGAGCGGGCAGCGAGAGAAGCGGCAGCACGTCGGGTCTCGGGGACGGACGCAGGGCGAGTCCGGAGAGTAGTAGCACTGGGACGACGACGACGGAATGTGGTGGGGAGAATGCGAATGGGATGAGGAAGAGGGCGAGTGCGGCGGAGATTGCGTATGCGATTTTGAACGGTACGCATATCCCCGGTCTGGAGGGGGCGGCTGCGCCTGCGAGGGTGCTGCACAGTGCGGGCGGAGGGGGAGGGGGAGGAACTGTGTATAAGGCTGATCATGTGCGGCATGCGAGTGCGCCGTATCCGTATGCGAGTAGTGTGGTGGTGGGGAAGGAGGTGGGGAGGGGGAGGATGGGTATGTGGTGGAGGCCGCGGCTTAGGTCGGATGAAGAGAGCATCGAGGATGGAGGGAGAGGGGGAAGGAAGACGGGGAAGGGCGTTGTGAGGTCCCTGTCGGCGGAATTGTTGAGTCGGTTCAGTCCGGATAGCAGTCTGGATGGGAAGGATGGTGATCTGCGCGTGGGGTTGGAGGAGGAGTTGGGTGGAAGGGATGGAGGTCGGGCTCTGTCGTCTAGTTCGGAGTCGGGCTCGAGGTTGGGAAAGGAGGAGGAAGAGCAAGAGGAAGTGGAAGAGGAAGTCCGGGCTGGCGCGCGCGCGTCTACAGATGAAGAAGACGCGGGACGCGAGGAAAAGCAGAATGGAAAGAAGAGCGGAAAGAGAAGAAGCCGCATGCCGCAGCCACCCCGGATTTTCAAGCGTGGCTCCAGGGGCGATGGGATTCCGACGGTTACGGGAGGGGGGGATTGGGAGGAAGTGAGGAATAAGGCGTTGCCGCAGATTGCGTTTCTTTGATTTGACGGGGACGGTTGGAGAGCATATGGGAGGGTTGCCTTCCCAAAGTTGTACTTGTACTTTTGAGCTCCTTGGGCGGAATAGGAGGATATTCTCTGTCCCCTATCTAATACTTGTCTTCATAGAGAGGAGCAAATGAGCTTAGCGCGTGTATGAGGTGATTAAGCAGTTCGTAGATTCCACCCTGGAGTAGGCTATGACGATTTTACACGCCGAGTTTGCTATCTGTCGAAAGCACAGCGGGGCGGAACCACGGAATTGAAAAGCAATTACAGCATAGGTAGTTGGGAATACATGATAAGTACGCTTTATGAGTACCCAATCATCTTGTGGAGGGAACCCGCGGGGGAAGCCAAACCTAAAGTCACGTCTTGTGCGCCAGATATTGCGTGTGGGACTGATAACGGGTCGGGAAAGATTCGCATCTAAACAGTTGGTCTACAGCAGGATGAATTAGTATGTCTAAGAAAGTGCAAAAGGGACAGCCCGGATGCGAGAGCCAATGTGCTGTGTTTGTCTAGCCATTCAATCGTCTGTGGCCGAACCATGGCGTTTTCTTGCGCCATAATCGACATGAAGAAAAGCACCACACCAGCATCGACAGCATAGTGGGACGATTAGCTATTGCTGTCTTTGAAAGGAAACAGAAGCGCTGTGTTTGAAAAGAAAAGAGAAAATTGCCTTGACCTATAACACGTACTCCGACCAGTACA
Organism: Westerdykella sp. P71; assembly: GCA_019022765.1. Classification (NCBI taxonomy): domain Eukaryota; kingdom Fungi; phylum Ascomycota; class Dothideomycetes; order Pleosporales; family Sporormiaceae; genus Westerdykella; species Westerdykella sp. P71. Next base: position 1,869 of record JAFHBW010000538.1, read on the forward strand.
CCTGGGTTTGTAATGTACAGTACAATATGCCGTTTGAAAAAGAGAAAAAAAAAGAACCCCGAAGTCTTTCCCGCTGCCTTATTCTCCATAAGATATGCATGGAACCCGATCGCTATGTGCTCGAGAAACTGAGATTTTTACAGTGGAAGGTATATACCTGGTAGGTATATTTACGAAGATGAGAGAGGGAGCAGGAAGCTGCCGTCGTTTGGGGCATCGTGTCGCCCCAGAACGTGAACGTGGCCGCCACCAAGCGAGGAATCAAGGAATGAGGCGTGTATTCGAGGCCCCCGCCTCGGCCGTGGGATTCGAAACCGGTGCCTCCTGCACGATCGGAGCATCCTTCTCTTTCTGACTCTCAGCCACGGGCGTACTCTCACGCTCCGACGCCTCCTCCGCCACAATACCGACATTGTTCTCCTCGCCCAGTTTCTGCGCATCCCGCAGCTTCTTCTGATGCATCCACATGCTGCGGAAATTGTTCGCCCCGAAGATCTGCGCGGCGCTGAAGATCACGTGCAGGATCGGGGTGACGACCTTGAAGGGGAGGGTCCAGCGGTCCCACAGGGAGCCGAAGAGCCAGAAGACGGTGATGGTCTCGATGATGGTGCCTGCGAAGGTGCTGATGGCGCTGAAAAGGAAAATCTTGCAAAGGAAGGTGTGGTCGGTTGGGTAGACGCGGTAGAGGATGATGGCGATGTGGGGCCAGAATTCGGCGATGATGTCGAAGGCGCCTGAGATGTCAGCTTCGTCAGCAGGGAAGGGGCACAGCAAGACATGAGACAACAGAGGGGGATCAGGGATTTGAAACAACTTTAGGCAGAAACGTACCCCAGACGAAGCAAAGAATGAACTCAATCGTGGCATCTCGGTCGTGCTCCCAGTTCAGACTCATAGCGACGGCGCTTTGGGCGATGACAATGGCGCCGATGTGATGAAGGACGGCAATTGGGGAAAGCTTCGCACGGAAGAGAAGCTCGAACATGTACATGGCGACGAAAAGCTGGTTGACGACGATGAGGACTGCATTCTGGTCAGGTCATTGAACAGCACAGGTAATGGAGAGGGCAACGTACCATCGCCCAGAGTCACGAGCTTGGAGCCCCCATACGGGGAATGCACGGAAGCCGATCCAAAGGCTACGTCGAGGAACGGATAGCCACCGACAATGGCCATGATGACCTTGGCGATACCGGCGACATGGTGGTTGACGAAACCTCTTCGGTTGATCTCGTTGAGGTTCAGGTACTTGTCACCGTAGCATTTCCGCATAAGAAAACCTTCGAAGATGTAGTAGCGCACGAGAAAGAAGATGACCAACGTAACGGTGAGGATGAGCGCCGAGAAGGGAGCCAGGCGGGAGATTTTGTCATTGACCAGTTGCACAACGTGCGGTCGGTTATGGCCGCCGTGATGCGTGCTTGGCTGAATGTCCATGGTGTACGACGAAGCCGTGCATAGAGCAGTAGGCTCGAGGTTGTTGCCAAGCTGGGAAGCCTATCTCTATCTCAACGGTTCGTAGACGGTGGAGGGCGGGAACGACGGGTTAGTAGAACGATAACATTAAGGAATGAGGGGCGGCCAGCAGTTTTGATAAGCCAGGAGCGTCGGGAGTTGGGGGCGAGGGGGTGACGGGTGTAAGTAGTACTGCCCCTTTTCACGTCTCATGGGAGAACTAGCAGGGGGAAAGGGGCCGACTGACGCGGCCACTAGGTCCGGAGAGAATCCGGCAAAAGGTTAGGGGACGCCGCATAGCTACTTGTACTCGGAAATCGCGACATACAGTTCGAAAAACATTGGGGTGGTGATGGTAGGCAGGTTGTTCAGCAAAAGGACAGCCAAGATAGGTGGTGATTGGAAGGCTGAGCCGATTGAAGAGGGGGTGAAGGGGAGGGCACAATTGAGGCTGAGAGGCGATATAACCCGTAACGAGGTCTGTGCCTCTGTGGTGTAGTTCGGGTTGCGCGTCTCCCAAAACACTTTGCGCACGGACCCCGGGGTACCGAGGACCCTGGTGGCGCGGCGCACGTGGCGGGGTTTTACGGTTTGGGAAATTTGACGGTGAGAGTCTAGACCCCCACCAACTTAAAAGTCTATATTACAACACCGCGAAAATATCACCAGATGGCGAGCTACCATTACAGCCCAACCCAATAGTCCCGCAGAGCCAGAGCGTCAATTAGTGATCAACCAATCATCAATTCGCGGATTGTGATGGATAATCGTATTGAAAACTATAGCCAGAGTACGCGAGAGTGAATTGAACGTTGGGTTTCGATCAATACATATCGATTGAAACTCGATTGGGCGGTATTTTCACTCAAAGATGATACAATCGCTGACCGGCCGGCCGTACGGAGTACAGTACACTGCAAACCGCCTCATCTCGTGCGCAAATAGGTACTGTCAGCATAGCAGACTCGCTAGCTTAACAAGTAAAAAGCGCTCGCCGCCGTCTGCTGCTGATGTGCTTACCGTGGCGGCTAACGCCATGAAGCCAGGATGCCAAAGAGGGAAAGCACGCATGCGGTGGAGGTAGATCAAGCGAGCTGTAGTCGGGTTTGGCGGATGGCTTTCGGTTAGCATCAAATCAGTGATGAGGGGAATGATTCTGGATGCCAATGACTCTCTGTCCCAGTACCGAGGTGGGAAGAGACGTTCCTAGCTACAAGATCATGAGGTCTATAAAACAACATCTGGATCTCCTTCTTGTTCTTGGCCATGGCGACTATGGATTACCGCTGTAAAGCCCTCTAGAACGGGCGGGGAATAGAGTTTCGGTCAGCGATCGCGTGAGAAGACGTCAGGATTTTCCTTTTTGGGGGGTATAGATCATGCACGTATGATCTCCCAGGGTTGGTTCTTTTCTTGCTTGCTTGCAGCAACGGACGAAGAGGACATCGTGAGGTAGCCATGGAGGCCTATACATTCTGGATCGGCCCTTCAGCTACGAGCCAGTGGCCGATTCTCTTTCGTCGCACGCCGGAAATAATATTGGAATTGTATGGCTAAGCAGGCGTTCAGCCATCTTTATGTTCCATGAGTATCATCGGTCCGTTAACGTAGTTGGATTTGCCGAAGCTTCACTGCTGAACTGTACTGCTTCTTTTCACGCAGGGGGTCGCCGGGGGCAAAGTCTAGAAACTAATTAGCTGTAGAGGGCCTTGAAACCCGCCCTCAAGCCACATTCACAGAGCATTTTAGGCTATCCAACTTGAAAAATTGAAGCTGATTTGAGAGGTAGAGACGCTTTACTTAACACAGTGTGACCGCTCCACTTCCCATCGGAGGTGGGAAGACGCGGTATCTGCGTTTTAGGGTTTCTAATGCGATAAGATGTGATGTACTTCGTGTAATGCGGTCTAAGGCGAGTGAGGGCAGAGCCATCAAGAAGTCTGCGTGTGGATATTCGCCACTGCAAGAGACACCGCCTCCGAGGTCGGCATGTGTGATAGGGAACGAACGTAGCGGTCGCTTCTTATAACAGCGAGCAGCGACTGTAGTACGTGTAAATGATGGATTTAAAGAAGATAATAAACACGGAATTGATGAGAATAGTCTGGGGGATTATTCCGGGGCTTGTTGAGGAATTTTCGGGGCCTGCGTAATTTAAATGGTGCAGTGGAGTGCGAAATAGCCTTCCTTTACTTCTCTGGGAGTGAACACCTACTTTTCTTTAATCCTGCAGATGTTATTGAGTGTTATGAATCTGTTCAGAGTTGAGGTAATTAGCTAAAGGACCTGCATGGTTTGTAGCTAGCATTATCTCACGCTACATTTTATAAGTGTTATCAGACCGTTAACGTAGTTGGATTTGCTAAAGCTTCTCTACTAAACTGCATGTGCATTTCAAGTTCTATAATGCAATAAAATGGGATGTAGTTTCGTTTAATGCGGCCTAAGGCGAGTGCGGGTGGAGCAGCGATTGTAGACGCGTCCCTAATGAGCTTAAAAGATTTGGAAAAACAGAATTGTTCATGGGGGACTAAGGGACTATTCGAGAACTTGGTCGAGAATTTTCTCATAAGCCATGGTTTGTTGTTAGGACTATTTTACTACAAAGCTAGCCAGACAGCGAGGGACACACTGATGAAACCCCCCATTATAGCCTTAGAAGATGAACGAACACTCGTAGCAGCGCCATATTTCGCAAACACCTCGCATTTACCCCAGTTCTTTTGTCTATTTTCGTCTGGGCCCGGTTGAATGTTAAAGCTAGCAATCTTGTACGGAAGACTGCCGCAGCTCCCGCTGTTGTCGCTCCAACAGCTGAAGCTGTACCAAGGAAACAAAGTCGTTTTGCTGTTGGGATCTGCTGCATGACATCCCGGTGCTCCATAGATTATCACTCTGCGGTCTGCGTAATGGCCCGGCTTTTGCTCGTCCCTCGTCGGGCTCGTTATATGCTGGCGGTACAGGACTCTGGAGTAGTTCGCCATGGCATCATACGATCCGGCATTCTCAAGTTGCCAGTGTATACCTGCATTCCCGTCTTTCCACAGACCCAGATCCTGGTTGAAAGTCTGGTTCACAAAACCTTGCGTGGCGTTTCCGGAGCCGAAAACGTCGGCAAAGTCGAAGCAGTGATCTGTCACCGGTATGCTCTCCGTAGTGAAAGTCAGGACGCTGCTGGATTTTACGTAGTCGCAAGAGTCGTGTTGGCCGTCCTGGAAAAAACGGAGCGTTATGTTCTGGCTGTTGACGTAGTCAGCCACTATTATCTGGGCGCACTGGGGGAAGGGTGCGAACTTGAAGGTGTCAGTCTGCGCATGGACGTGATGGGGGAACAACAGCAACAAAACTAAGGATACTGCACTGCTGGTGGCCCGGAAAAGCTGCATATCTAACGGCTAGATAGGAGGTCCGTAATGATCGGTGGTTATAGAGCAAAAAAGAAACCGCGAAGAAAGGAACGCCGCTATTGAGGGAGATTAGTCTCTAGGGTGCACCAGCCTTGGGATTTCTGATATCGTTGTTAGGCAGACATCATTTCTGGGATGCCGGAACAGAATAAGGCCATCCGCAGCCTGCCGGGGGCGGTGCGCTGGGGTGCGTACTGATCCGCGGGACGACGAGTGCGTTCTGACTCCTGAGCGATTGCTTATGCCAAGACAAAGAGATCACTGATCGTCATACGGACTTGCCCTATTAGGCTTTCACTTAGGAGGGTTCGCCTTCTATCTCGCAAATGAGTATGAAGCAGACAATGATTTCGATTCCGAGCACAGTTTACGTAACCTGAAGAGACAATCATTTCTGCATCAAGGTGCATTCGAGGGTCAGATTTGGGAGCGAACTTGACATACTAATTCACTTCTAACGAACTACCTGCGAGACAGTACAGTCTATTGAGGAATTGGGATTTTAGATAATCTGAGACACCTAGCAATTTCATGTTAGAGACTGCCGAATGGCAATTGAAGGAATTGCGAAAATTTATCCAGTAACAGATTTAACATAGTAACGTCTCGCAGTATTACGTTACCAATAAGGCGTCGATCACCAAAACCGAATCCCAGAGCAACGCCTAGTCAGTGTCGTGACCGCTGTCCTCAAACAGATCAAAATATTCCTCAGTCCCTTCAGTGAATAAATCGTACAGCGCTGGCCAGTCATCAATGGCGCATCCCGCCGCATCGCAAGCGTGGCCAATCATTCTAGCGCACCAGAACTGTCCCTCTTGGAGGGCCTTATCGAACAATTCCTTAGCGCTGTCAAAGGAGCCCTGTTCTATCCAGTTATCCGCAAGGAACTCGATCATGTGCTCATCGCCTCTCCCAAGGGCTAGGTGAAGGGGAGTCCTGCCACTGTTGTCCAGCTGAGCAACTCTGGCGCCGTAGGATATAAGCACTGTCGCGTGGCCGACCTCGCCTGCGAATGCAGCTTTGTGCAGAGCCGTGGTTCCGCAGGAATCCACAGCATTGGCATCCGCTCCACCCTCGAGAAGCCGTCGCGTAAGTTTTGGGTTATGGCGAGAAATAGCCTCGAGCAACATAATGTCTCCAGATTTGTCCGCTGCGTCAAGATCCATTCCGGCCTTAACCAGCAGGTCCAAAATCTCGCCGGGAAGTCGCAGAATGGCGATCGTGAGGTCATGCTCCGGCGGAAGGAGGTCGTTCACCGAGGCCCCGAGCTGGATGAGAGTTCTGGTCATTTTTAACGCGTCCTCGTCCTCGTCCTCGTTCTTTTCAGCAGCTTTTAGGCACTTGGATAGAACTGATCTCCCTTCAGAATCGCGAGCGGTGATGTTGGCGCCTCTTTCCACCAAAAGCTTTACAACATCTGGACATTTTCCACCTGCAGCGATCAGCAATGCCGTTTCTCCGGCACAGTTCCGAGCATCAACAGGAACTCCAGCATCCAGCAGCCACTTGACGATTTGATAATCTGACTCGTTCCCGTCTTTGTCGCGCGTATTGAAATCTACGCCCTGCAAGCGTAGGATTTCAAGCACAGCTCGTGCGTTGCCGTAATCCTTTTCGGATAGGTCGCGGGGTATGCCCCGCTCAGTGAAAACGACGTGTACAACAGATTGGCCGTTGTTGTCCACTGCTCTGGCATCCGCGTCTTCACCGAGCAGTAGCTGCACGGTCTTCCAGTCCCAATCTTCGGCGGCTCTGAAAAGTGGTGTCATACCATCACTGTCTGTGCTGTTGATGTTTGCACCTCGTGACCGGAGTAATCGGGCCAATTGCCACAGATCATCGAGAGAATCAGAGAAACGTGAACCGTATCTCAAGATCGCAGTTACTAGGAAGAAGGGTGTTCGTCCTTCAGCATCTTTTGCATTGACGTCTGCGCCGGCCTCAATCAACAGTTGAGCATTGGCGGTAGCCAACTGCCATACTGCTTCATGCAGAGGAGTGCTGCCAGGCTTGACCCTAGCCATTCGAGATCTCCCGTAGAAGCCAAAGGAAAAACATTCAGCCGACTTCGTCTTCAAGGATAAGGAGGCTCCGTGCTTAATAAGCTGCTTTAGAATATTTGGAGATGCGGATTGGGCGGCAATGTGAAGGGCTGTCGCTCCATTCATGGTCGATGCGTCTATGTCCGGTGCTTCAGCCAAAATCCTCATCGTCATCTCCTCAGAGTCATTGGCTGTTGCTATGAAAAGAGCTGTCCGTCCATACTGGTCCCTGCCGTTGATATCCGCACCAAATCGTAGGAGCAGCTGAAGAAGTCGGATGTCGTCTCTCTGAGCCGCGAAAAGAAGTGGAAGGGGTTTGCCTCTCAATACCGAACTGGAATCTGCGCCAAGAAGTAGCTGCACTATGTCATGCCGTTCGTACTTAAGTGCGTATTCAAACGAAGTATAGCCGGAAAGGCTCTCGTATACTCCCGCCTCTTCGCCTGGATCACGGCGGGCCTGCGGAGAAAGGTATGGCTTACGGCGAAACGTACGGCGAAACTCCGTCATGGGATGGAGAACAGGTTCAGCGTCTCGGATGATATAGATCGCTCCCTTGTCTAGTAGTAATTTGACAATTGTTGCGTATCCATGCTTACATGCTTTATGCATTGCTGTTTCATTGAGCACATTCGCGGCATCCACTTCAGCGTTATGTTCCAGTAAAAGTCGGACGACCAATTCGCGTCCCGCATCTGCGGCTATTAGGAGTGGTGTATCGCGGCGAGGCTTAGTTGTGATGTTCACGTTTGCTCCTTTGGCCAGTAAGCGCCTCATCAGTTCGACATCTCCGGATTGTGTGCACCAGTGGATTGGGAAAAGGGCGATGTGTTCCTCAGTAATAGAGTCCAAGTGGTCGTCTGGAGATCCGTAATATCGTGCTCCATAATAATCGGCGTCATCAAGAGTAGCGCCGCGCTGTAGGAGGATATCCACAATCAGATGATGTTGATGGAACACTGCTCCGTTGATATCCCACCTCTGGAGCCTGGCCCCTTTATCCAGGAGTAAGCTGACGACCGAGGTATGGCCATTCCAAGCTGCTACTGTCAACGACATCCGAATTGTGGTAACTCCATGATGCCGGGGGTTCCAAATACGGATAGCTGGAGAATACCGAACATCTTCTTCGGCCACTACTCTAGTGTTGACACTGACACCATTTTCGAGAAGATGATTGACAATCTCTTGCAAGGCGAAGTAAGATGCCAACCAAAGACCTTGTTCGTCGACCTCGACGAGAATTTCGGGGTAAGATCGTCGCCATGGCCACCGCGGAGTCATATGCAACGCATCCGTCAACGAGATGAACACGTTTTCTGTCATCAAGGAGCTTCAAACTCATTTGTTGATCTGTTGGTTGAAGACGGGCAGCCCGTGCATGATGGCCCCAGTGGTGTGCAACGTAGAAGAAGAGCGAGTGGTTTGTGATATAGTTGTCTAGCTCAGGTCCGTTCGTAACCTCGGGGAGTCCGGTTGCAAAATCGTCCAGTAGAAGGTATGCTAGACAGGAAGAAAGCATCCTGCGTTGGCCATCGACGAACAATGTACCTTTAACGCTTCCTTGAGAGAAGTATTCTTTGGCAGTGAGATGCACGAACTGCAGGGTACCTTCTGCGTCTAGGCTCACCAGTCCCGCGCATACGGATATGATGATCTCCTTGCTTGGAATATCATCTGTATCCAGCTCATTGAAAGTCTCGTCGATAGTCACCGCATGCTGCAATTCTTCCATACTTAAGGGCCGCAACGACAGAGTAAGCCACATCAGAGTCCTCTTAGCAAGCCGTTCGTCGTCTTCATTCTGGTCTTCAATCCGTTTGACAACTTCATCATATGTTTTAAAGACCCCAATTGGTAGTGTCTGCAAGGCCTTCCGCACTGCGTTAGGTGTTTGCTTTGAGGACAGCGATTCCATGTGGAGTTTGACTAGTAGAAACCTGTAACGGCTTAGCATCGACTCTTAAGACACTCTATGTCTAAGTTATGGCTTCTTGTTTTGGAAAAACATACATGTCCTTGGCCCTCATCTTAACAACTGATCTGATTTCCTCGTCTAGAGACGGGGTTTTCTTAATATGTGATTGTAGCCGACTGCTTAAATGACCGGCAATGTATAGGTCTATGTCCGATTCCTTCGCACTGATCTCAATAGTGACATACTTGTCGAAATATTCCGAGATTGATACTAAAGGGCGACCCGTCAAAAGAATGCCACATACTCCGTGTAGGGAACGGAGCTGTTGAAGAAGGACATTGCGGCTGTCTTCGGCCTCAGGGCACTCGTCGAGCGCATCCACGATCAGGTATATCTCTTGCGTTCTGGCTAAATCGTGGAATATGTCAATTATTTCCTTGAGCGATGGCGCATATGCCTTCCCAGGGTTCTTTCTAGCCTCTTCGAAGAGATCAAGAAGAGTTCTCGGCAGTGTCTTCTGGCGTTCGAGGATCTGGCGGAGTAGATCAGAAAGGAGACTAATGGGCTTTGTCGCTTCAATATTCGTGTAATCGCAAAAGACGCAAGCCGCCGCTCTGTTTGCCGCCTCTTCAAACCTCTCTTCAAGCTCGTTCATGACTATGCATCTGAAGGAAATTAGCCAGAGATTATCATATAGACTGTTCAACCTACGCAAGCATCGTTTTCCCAGCACCAGCTGATTGGCCCATTAGTACGATCTCAAGCTACAGGGGGTGACATTCGACGCACGTATTCCGGGGCACCACAACGTTTGCCTACCGTGTGCCAACCATTCTTGAAAAGCTGTGCTGTTCAGAAACCATTTTCCTGTACCGGGTTGTCGTTCTTGAAGCTTTTTTGTATATTTTTCGCGACTGTTGTCCTTACAAACCCACCCAAGCAGCTCTTTTCTCTTGACGCTGTCGGAGATGGCTATGCTTCATTAGCGCCGACTCTTTCAGCATGGTACTACGGAGTCTGTTACCTCGCTCAGCCTCTTGTAAACTTCTCATATCATCCTTTACTGTAAGCACACTTGAGTGTAGGGCCGGAATCAAGGCGGTGTCAGTCTTTATTGATGTGGCGGTCCGATCCCTTCGGAGCTCATCAGCCCGTAGCCTGTCCACATCATTCTTCACCGCAAGTATATTTGTATCCAGTGTTGGAATTCTGGCAGTATCTGCCTTGACCGATCTGGTGATATCCCTGCTAGGGTTAGACTCATACATGCCAACGCACGATCCTTGCGCCTTACAGAATGTCCCCCTGTAAGGCCAGGTCAATGAAGGACTTCAGTCTCTCCATCTTTCCGAGCAGTTCATCAACTTCCTTCTTTTCGAAATGCCACACTAATGTCTTGCCAATCGACCGGCTAGTACCCGAGCTATGCAGCCTCGCGGCCAGCGACTGCAGTGCCTCTTTGAACTGCTCCAAGGGCCCGTCAGCCATTCCTAACGTTAGGACCCCCTTCGCCCAACCATTTTGGGGATCCGTATCTTCAAGTCGATATCTAAGGCTGGTAAGGAGCACTAATAAGAGACTCGCCTCCTGGGCTACTTGCGCCCGGGCTTTGGGAGCGTTCTTGACATTATTGATGTACCCGAGCGTTTTGCTCGTGGCGTCGATGAGTTGGGCCAAACTCGCAATAAGGCCTATGACACTGACGGGATCCATGACGTCGCTATCATTATCTTCGACGAGGACTAAGGCTACCACCACTCTCACATCCAATGCAGGAGCCTAGCATATAGTTAGCGGACATCTAACATGAGATCGACGACGGGGCCGGGATCCTGGACTGGACTTACGCTGTCCCGCGGCGGACTAGAACTTCTGGCCTTGAGATAGCGGGTGGAAATGTATACACAGTACGGTAGGAAGTCCTATGTCTTGACGTGACGGGGAAACAATGGGAAGGCTGGCTTTTCTCAGCTGAACGCGGCTGATGCCTCGCGCGTCTTGATCTTGCATGATTGGTGCGTCGCCAAACATGGGGGCAGTACACTTTCGCTCCACCCTCCTGCTCAGTCATTGCCCAACAGCGGAATGGTGCCCAAAGCTCCAGATTAGAGAAAAGCCCGTATTGTCGTCGGCGCAGGTGTTGGCTTCACTCCCTAGGGCTGACTTCATTCCGCACTAATACCGAGGCCTATTGGGACTGCATCCATCTTTTCGCCCTGGGCAGTAGACCAGTCGCGCTGGAGCTTCGCAGTTTCTCTGCTGAAGATAAATCATCTGTAACGGTTTAAGCACTATTAGCTACTGCTTAACCACTGTGGATGACTATCTGTGACAAGCGGCGCTTAGATGTGA
>JAFHBW010000539.1:0-12977 GCA_019022765.1 Westerdykella sp. P71
GGTTGGAGGTGCAGGGTGGAGGGGATTGTTGGATGTGGTGAGCTGCAAGGGGAAACGGGCAAGGGAGGAGGGAGCAATGCCGATTTGACCAGAGTAGGGTTGCAGTGGGGGAATTACCCGTCCACTGGACTGTGTGTACTGTGCTGCTCCCTTCTAGAAGCGACACCTACCTGTGCAGGTACAGTAAGAACAGGAGGCCGGCAGGACTCCCCAGTGTAGACCGTACACAAGATCGGGGGGATTGTGGTGGGTGAGATTCCAAGAATCCCGATCTCATCCATCTATCCACTACAGTGTAATCATCCGTCCACCGACGGACGAATCCCGTTTCCCAGCTAGGCCCAGGCACGTCCCTACAGTGCCCTACTGCTGCCCATGTGTGTATGGATGTAGGGTATCCAGCACCTTGGGAAATGCCAGATCGCATCTGCATCTGCCATCTGGCCTGCCCTGCCTAGGTCTGAGGTGAGGTGAGCAGTGGCCTGAGGGGACGGGACTTGCCTTTCCTTTCCCGTCGGACTTGGGAAGTACTGGAGGAGGGTGGCCAGCACAGTAGGCTTGCGTGGTGGCAATCTATCTTCGAGAATCAAACGTCGAGCTCAGCGGTCTCAGAGTGAGACATTCAGGTACACTAGAAGGAATTGCCAAATGCCGCTGCCAGCCACCTCGACTGCGCCCAACTATTTCTCCTTTGCTACAACGTAGGTACCCGATTCCAGCCAATCACACGCTCTCCGTAATCAACGCATCCATCCAATAGCATCCCTTAAACCACACCTGGGCAGCGTTCTCTCCCGCCGTGACAAAGCAAGTCCACGGCTCCTGCAGGAGTAGGGCTGCAGGATGAGGTGAGACGCGATCGAAGGTACCGTATCGGGATTCGGCCGGCGTCAATGATGGGGCACGGCGGCTTCAGCGGCGAGAAGAGATGTGGCAGGAAGGATCGAAGGATCGAGCGGGGAAGGATTTATGAGATCTGTAGCGCTTTCCGTAGGGAAAGGGAACAGAGAAAAGGGAAAGAGGATGGAAGACTAAACTGCTACTGGGCAACGGCAGCGTTTACACGAACAGGAAGAGAGCCCTAGTTTTGTTCGAACGACCCTAGGGGGATTATGACAAATACTCCTTCCTTGAGCTTGAGGCGGGCGTGGGCGTGGGCTTGAGCCGTGGTGGTGGCACAGTCCGGCACCTATCTGATGGTCTTTCGCCCATTGGCATGGTAACCTATGGTAGGGATTCACTGCGGCGCCGCAGGCCCAGGACGCCTGTGGAAAGGGTGAGGGTGGTGAGAGAAGTGCGTCATAGCAAGGGCTGCATCAGCTGGGTAGCTTGCAGCACCGTGGACGCTGAAGGTTGGTCGTCTGGACGTCATGATGCGCATCGTACGCGTGAGGACGCTACAGCTTCAATTGTGTCCAGACGCACATGGCATGCGAGACGGCGTTCAACCACAGTGCTGGACCGTCGCGCTCAACTGTGGGCGTAAACGGTCGGCGACAGTTGACGTAGACCAAGATGTCGATGTTACTGTGGTATGTCCTTCGTACTCCGTACTCTAGACTCTACCCTACCCGCGTCATAGGGTGTAGGGTGCATACATCCATCCACTCCCCTGCCCTGGCCGACTGCCTTATTGCCTGGTCTCGTTCGGCTTGCGAAACGGGACTCAACGAACCGCACAGTACGGAGTACACATGTACAGTAGAGTGCGTACGTCTGTGCCTGCTGCAGCACTCAATCTGGCGACCCATCGCCGACGATGAACGACGACACGCATGTGTGAGTGACGGATGACAGAGACGCTCTCAACATCACTCACATCCACCCACGCACGTCTCTCTCACCCGCATCCGCAAGGCAGACTCGGGACTCGCAACAGGCCCTGCCCTGTTTGTCATCCCATCTCATCCCATCTCCATCCCACCTCCACCGTTGATCAGCCTCAGCCTCGCCAGCACACACAAACCCCGCGGGCATCATCCCTGCAGAAGGTGCAAGGCCTCCCTGTCAAACCCTTGCCGTAATCCCTGTTTTAAGGAACATTTCGCAAAAAAGCCAGACATGTGATTTGGCGGTTTTTTCAAGAATAGAAACGGGAGGAACGCTTGGCTTCTGCTTAGCGTGAATCCTTTGGGACTAAACCGTTTCGGGGCGGATGCGGGTGGGCTAGCAGGGATAGGGGTTAGGGGACCCGCAGTTTGTAGCAGGGGGTTGGGTGGTGAATTGGGATTTTGGATGATGTGATGCTTTTTCGGTGGGGGAGGTGGTGAGGCTGGGGCGCTTAGAGGGTGGTGCGTAGCGTAGGTAGATGTAGTCATGTGCTGTACAGAGGATAGAGTTCGATGAGTAGTGGTCGCTACTGGTGCTGTGTTTCTTTCTTTAGATGGAGGCTGCTGCTAGAGGCGGAACTGGCGGCCGTTGAAGCAGGAGACCGTTGTGAGATGAAACCAAGGCAGAGTTGTGCAGATGGGCGGACGGAGAATACCGAATCCTGTCCGAGTTTTTGTTGCTTGGAGGCATTTGGTAGCAGTACTGTACTATTGTGAGGTGTAGATGGCGCACCTGCGAGTTTGTTTGGCAAGTGTAGCAGACTTGCAGACTTGCAGACTTGCAGATGGCAGCCACAGTCGGCAATACCGGCACTTGTGAGCTCATCATAATATGGGATGCCGCATGCGCAGACCAAAACATGAAGCCGTGCTCTGATGCGCACTGCACAACTCCTCATACGCGCAGAAGTTCGAACCAGCATCCGACGTCGTCGAGCGCAATTTGGAATTCCGCAAAACCTCAAGCTTTCGCGAGAGCACTGGCGCCGAAACCGGGCCGCTGATAGACGAAGCCGTCACGCCGTCTCCGCGAGTCCGCGAGTCCGCGGCGGTTGCAACCTATTGTTGCATCCAGTACACGGTAGTGTTGGCGATCCAATGTCGTTTTCCCCAAGGTTCGTGAGGCTAGACCCACGCTGCCGCAACGACCTGCCCGGCTGGACGTCCGCCTCCGAATACTAGGCAGCTAGGCTCACAGCACTATTCTGTTAGTCGCCTTGACTATCGCTATCGTGAAGGAGTAGTCTGAACACGGTAATATTCGCTAGAGCGCCAGGATGCGCGGCTCCACTCACTAACACGACGACGTACGATGGCCATTTCCCCTCAATGTACACTGTACGGAGAAGCTAGATGCTCGTCGTTGCAGTATTTCGGATATTCTCAACCAGCGGCAAAACTCTGAGGGTTCGACACCTGTTCTGTTGCTGAGTCCTGGTGCAAGACTCAAGATGTGGGTGTAGAGACATTTTCCGGCACTCGTCCAGGGCCCCCCCTCTCCCACCTCTCGCCATCTCTGCTTTAAGAAATGTGATGAACCCGACTCCGTCGCAGGTGACCGTGTCCGACATGTCTCATGGATACCCGCATCCCTCGACGTTGGTCCTCCATTGGACATGTCTCACAAACTCCTCAGGGGAACATGTTGGCCGCTGGCGGGGCCCGTGGGCAGTTAAATATCGGCATCTGGTTTCCCTCGCCACTCAGCGCCTGGAACGCGTCGGAGGATGGGATGCGCGAAGCGTGCGCGAGCTGAGAGATGCTTCGCTGCTGTCTCGCCCGTCACACTACATACAGCGTACATGGAGCGGACTTTCATGCACCCTGCCTCCCAGCACCTGTTGTGGTACCAGAATCCCATCACCCCCTAACCCACGTGCAGGTTCCGGAAGGATCGTGGGCGGCGTCAGGTTGATTGCTCGCTGGGCTGGACGTTGAGGTTTCGCTGCACTCCCAATGCAAAGTGCCTGGCTCTGGCTGTCTCAGGAGCCGTGTCGGCGGGACATGCTGTGTCCCCCGAGATGCTCCAGGTGGTGTGCAGATGGATGGCGACCCGATTGGGAAACCCATCCATGAGGAAGCTCCATGCCCGTTCGATATTGGGGGTGGGTGATGGAGCAGAGTGGTATCTACTGCGAGTCCGCGACGCAAGCAGCTGCTGCACCTTCTTCGTCAATCGCTGGGCCCTGGCTTCATCCCAGAGTCGGGCCAGTCAGCCTCGACCATTGTTGCGCATATGGCAGGGCCGCGCAATAGTGATGGACCTCGAACCGTGAATTCAGGACGGCCCATCATGAACAACATGGTTGAAGGTGATGGCGATCGCTGGTCCAGCTCGCTGTCCCGTTTCCCCCGAACCCCCGTGCCCCCGCAAGAATTCACAGGGCTCGCTCCTAAGACAAGGGGCACTTGGACCAAAGTGGCAAACGGTAGGATTCGTGCTAAGTCAGCACCCCTGGCTCCTATAGGGTTCAACATCTGAGCACATGCCAGCCGTGCTCCCCTCCTGCGATTTGAGAAAGCCTGAATGCCAATTATGCGCGGCGCTATGGAGTCGACGAAAAGCGTCTTGTCGTTAAGCGCCGGGCGGACCTGCCCATCAGTTCACCTGTAACTCCCAAGGCTCGCAAGGCTCACACGCATTGTCG
Source organism: Westerdykella sp. P71 (assembly GCA_019022765.1). NCBI lineage: Eukaryota > Fungi > Ascomycota > Dothideomycetes > Pleosporales > Sporormiaceae > Westerdykella > Westerdykella sp. P71. Next base: position 4,478 of record JAFHBW010000539.1, read on the forward strand.
TCCACATCTACGGGGGAAGTCGCTTGTTTCGATTATTTGCCCACGCAACAGAGGTGCCAGCAGCTCCAGGTGGATGGATATCGGCGATAGGGTTTACGACTCGGTTGCGGAAACTCCAAGACCGTGAACGGTGGGAGAGAGCACCCCACCCTGGGAAGAATCCCCTCCCTGCCCTGCCCAGTGCCAGCCAGGCTGGGCCGTTGTGCCATCCCGAAGGGCTGCACAGGCTCCCGGCCGCTTGGACGACCTTGTCCAGCCCTGGAAGACAGCCGCAGCTGGCGAGCCCACAACGTGGGCGTGCGCGCCCTCGGGGGAAGGATTGCGAGCAGGTTGGGTCAAGCACGTGCCGGGCAGTTTCACCTCTTCATTCTGGCTGTTCCGGCTCAATCCTGCAGGTTCGGCCAATGATCATGGGACGGCCCCGGCAGCTTGTTGAGAAATCGATGCGAGTTTGCTTTGGGGTTTTGGAAGCGTCGAGGTCGACGATGGCAAAGGAACATGAGGAGGGACAGAGTGTGTCAGTGCAGCCTTGCCAACCGGCAAACGGCCCTCTGCCCCCGGCGCGGCTCGCTACGGCTATGTCCCATTACGGTAGTAGGTAGACCGTAAAGAGGCTAGCCAGTCCTGTGGAGAACAGTGTACACAGTACTCCGTAGACTAGCAGGAGGTTATTCCTATTGCAAGCTCGCTCCGTGGAAGCAAAGTTTGGTGCCTGACGTGTCTTGGTGGTGGCAGCCTCGCCGTTGCCGCCGAAACAATTCCAGTAGTGGTACCTCCGTCGTCTGAAGTCTCTGGTCGTCCAACCTTGAGAGAGAAAATTGCAGAGGAGATGGGACGGGATCCGAATGGGAAACCCCTAGACAGGACCCTTGCTGTTGTTCGTCTTCCGTGTGGAGATTAGCTCGGCTTGGCACCCACCTTGCGGAGAGACACACCACCGAGCTGACATTCAGAATTCCAGCAATTCCAGCATCGACACCCACCACCAGTCCAATCACCATGCCGCCTCGCCGTTTCAGCCGTTGCAGACATGCATTTCGTGCTTCTCGACAGTCCGCAAACTGCGCACTGCTGTCGTCTCCCACCGCGTCGTCACGTCGCCGTCTAGAGACAACCCCCCCGGGGCCCGTCGTCGGCGAGTCTGCCTTCAGACACATACACAGTACGGAGTACACAGTGACAGTACCGTACCTCTCGCTACTGCCTCTCACACGGCTTCTCCTGGCGCCTCGCTGCCGGACTCGGAAATTATCGTCGCCTCGCTGGCACCGCACTACTGCAGGCTTCGTTGCTGGACTTTCAGATCACGCCAGATGGAGCATGGCAGCGCTTGTGATGAATCCTTCGGCCTGTCGACTGTCGTCGTGCAGGTGAAGGGCTGAGCAGGGGGGGTCAGGACCCCTGCTTCTCATCTCAACTCTCACAGGACGGTCTATTTTCGGCTCCAGGACGCACCTTTCCTCATTCGGGTCTCACCACCAAAGCCACTCCCCTCTTAGTATCAAGCAATGCTGCCCATGCACAGAGCACCGGCACCTCAGAACCCATTTTTGGAGCTTCCGCCTTTTGCTGCTCCCGGCGTCTGCTTGCCCGCCGTTCGCCCTAGCTCCTCTAGCTCCTCCTTCTGCTCTCAAGCTTTCACTCCCTGTCCAGATCGTCCAATCCCAGCCGTCTGCTTGCACCAGCCCTGGACCGTCCCGAGCTCCATCTCCCCATGTCTCTGATGCCACCACCATGAACCCGTCCCCCCTCGTCCTCCACCCCCATGGATCCATGGATGGCAGGGCGACTCGGGACCTGCAGCACCCTCTTGTCATCATGGGCTCTCTCCTCTGCAGCCTCTCCTCGCTGCTCCCGCGGCCTTCCCCCTCGCTACCACGCTTAGCAGCCGCCGTCCTTGGCTCCTACACAGCCCGAGATATTTCTAGTCTCCAACAAGCACCACACGCGTTGGCGCAGCGCCTCTGCGTCTATCGTCAGAACTCGATTTGGAACGGCTCTGCTACTTTTCTGGCTCACCATCGCTTCTCCATCTCTCCCAACCCCGGCCCCAATTCGCCTTTAATCCTGCATCGTCCCCCCAGACAACCCGAGTACGCCCTACCTCTCCAAGGTTCTTCAACTTCGCCGCAACCCCAAGACATGCCCACTCGTCCCTAGCCGTCTGTCCTAACTCCGGATCTGCATCGTTCGCCGCGAACACCTCTCCCTTCCCTATCCTGCCCCACCATTCCTGTCTCCTCAACCGGCTCACTAATCCTTCCCGCCGCCCCTCGCCTTGCATTATATACCGTCCCTTCGCCGCCGCCGCCAGAAATGTCGGCTCCCAATGAGACACCCGGTCACCCATTGGCCTCCCACCTCCAACTTCCTCAAAGCACAACCACCTCTCAATCATCATCCTCTCTTCGCCGCAAACGAATCACCTCGCAGTCTTCCGACGAGCGTGTTGGCGGCACAAGGTCAACATCCTCTCGACGTCGTCCAGGTATCAGGTCCACCGGCCCCCACGCCGGTTCGTCCCGTGGCAATAGCTCCACCATGCAACGGTCTGCCAGCCCGACTCAGATGTCCCCCGAGCTGCCTGCCGTCAACTACACCAGGACGGGCCGCATTAGCAAAGCAAAGAAGGGTTTGAAGGTTCACAACTGCGAGTGTGGGAGGGTATGTCTACATACCACCATCTATATCAATCATATCACTGACCCATCTTTAGTCCTACACTCGTGCTGAGCATCTCAGGTATATTTTTCCCACCACCAGTTTCTGGTCTCAACTAACCAGCCACTCCACCGCAGACGACATCAGAAAAACCATGCACCCAGCCCTCTGCACTGCGAGTACCCAGAATGTGGAAAAACCTTCTACAGACTGGATCTGTTGCAAAGACACCAGGAGCGACAGTAAGCACAACCCTCGGGAGAAGACTTGAAGGCGATCTGGGAAATGCTAACGGTTCGTCACAGCAACGAGATTGAAAAGGGTGTACGCCGGAATTCGTTCATGAGCCAGGGCACTGCCCCGGAATCTGAACCTCAGGTTACTGCATCTGTCCCGCTCACAACCCCCATCGTAACCTCCTTCCCCCAGCAGCCAGCCTCATTCTACCCCCAGACCGTCTCTCCGCTCCCGGAGGTGACAACTCCTCCAAGGTATACTTCAAATCCATTTCTCACTCCTCAACTTCCTTCGTCCGCTTTCCATACTGTCCTCGGTTCTCCTTTCTCTCATTTTTCTATTCCTAAGTGAGTTTCAACTATACATCAACGGCCATTCTCTCTTTCCTTTCTCGAATTTTCGACCATGAAAACGAGCTTGACGCTGACCATCTCTCAGCCATGTAAAACCGCGTCCGTACGTTTCGCGGCACCCTACCGTAACAATTCCAGTCCAGGTCGATGGGCTGGGGACGAACATCTCCTGGAACGACCCTTTCACACAATCTCCCAATTACTCGTCCTCCAGCGGCTACGCTTCGCCCATTCCCGGCACGAGCGATTATACAAACATGTTCGCCAACCCGCCCTACGGGCCCGGTTCCAACCGTACACGCACTTCTTCAAACGCCTCATTCGTGGAACCTTGGGGCTACCCCTCGCATTCCCCGGCCTCGGCAACGTCGACCATGGCATATGTTTGGCCCTCGAGCGATAAACCCGTAGCCGTCAGCCACCCCTTTATGAACGCGACGTCGTATCCAGCAGCGGGTATGCCCATGGCAGGAGGGGAGCCGATGGAGTATGCGCAGTTCGGCCCCAAGTCGATGGCGCAATGGGATGAAGAGGAACAAACGCATCTGTTCCCAGATCAGTCTTTCGGTATGGGCCAACTCGCAGATACTTTCCCGTTTGAACAATATCTTGACAATTACTGGAGACTGTTTCACCCCTCTTTTCCCGTCGTCCATCGACCTACCTTTACCCGCGTAAACGGCTCGCCCATGCTTCGCGCAGCAATGATTGCGATCGGCGCACATTATTCCTCCGAGCCCGTCGCCAAACGCAGAGCGCGCATACTGCATGATCGATGCTTGAAGCTATTAGACAAGGTACGGAATCCGCTGGAACCGAGATCGATTTGTCAGCTGACTCAGGCGCAGAGGGACGTCGAGTTGTACGAGCCTGATCGGCTGTGCGACCATCAAGCCCTGTTCCTCATTGAGGTCCTTTCTCAGTACCGAGCCAGACGGGCGGCAAAGACCCTTTCCGCCCGGTTCCAGCGCTTGTATCAAGGAGTGCGTATATTCTTAGTATTGAGGCGCATGCACATTGCTGACATAACCAAGCTCTCACAAGACTCTAGGACTACTACCACGAAACTAGCCGAGACGATCTCGTCGCTTACCCAACTGGCAGATGCGGATTATGAATCCTGGTATCAGTGGATCGACCTCGACACCCGACAGCGCCTATTCTTATGTTGCTATATTCTGGAATACCAGCAGGCCATTCTCCTCGCTCGCCGACCGCAACATTCAATCATCACCCTCTCAGGATTTGATCTGCCTCTTGCTTGTCACTTCTCATTGTGGGAAGCGGAGAACCCTTTGGATTGGGCAATGGCCGCACAGCACTACGCTCATCTCCCGACTCATGTCTTCGAGATCGTGCCAGAAATGAGCTTTGAACCTTTGGACCACTTCCAATCCTTGTTACTGATTGCCACCTATTACAACCACTTTAACAATCCCGCCGTGTACCTCTCTTCCCGCACGCTTCCTGCCATTGAGCACCTGATGGAAAATTCAGCAGCCACGAAGCATGCGCTCCTCACTGCCCAGCTCCTCCAAGTCGTCCCCGTCCGCGCACTACTTGCAGTGTCTGGCGAGTCGTGGATCCTTAGCGAGAAGGTCCCTTCGCCTGCCATGTTCCAAAATCTTAGGTCGACATTGAGAGTCTGGCTTGCTGGACTGTGGGCTCCTGCTACTGTCGATCAAGCTCAGCCTGCTAAAGAGGCCTTGAGACTGTCAATCACATTGCTCCAGCAAGCCATCACCGCCGCACCCGACCAGCTGAATCTGGAAATGGGTGCCAACATGGGTTTATACTACGCAGTCCTTGTTCTTTGGGCGGCTACGGTCGCTTCGACCACTCGTCTCCATGCCTCCCAGGGCCAATCCCAGTCCATGCGATATGGATCGCACTCGCCGCTCTCGTCCCGAGGACCTAACAGCAACTTTCCGATAACATCGGCGCACTTCACAGCGATTTCCACGATGGCGCAGTCCCCGATTGTCACGCATCCTGACAGTGGGGTCTTTTCCACCGCTTCTCCAACGACATCGCTGCCTACGTCGGACGGTGTTGTGGAGCCAGACCAATCTACGCTTGCACTGAACTTCCTTGAGAACGCGCTGCTCGAGCCCAGCCTCCTTGGAATAGACTCGTCCTGGCCGCGCGACATCGGGCACTGGCAACGAGGCTGCGGGGCGCTTTTACGATGGCTGAAAGGCCGCCTTCGTGATGGAGCAGTCGACGGCCGCGATAGTGTGATCAGCCCTTCGTGCACGAGCACTGGTATTGGCCGTGGCGGTGACGGTCTGGGCGAAGTTCTTGACGGAGCCGTGGCCGTCCTGGACAAGATCATGAAGAGAGGATGGGAAGGATGGGCTATTTAAAGCACACGTTTACGGTCTGTTTCCGCTTTGCTTCGCTTCTTTTTCAATATTCTGTTGTGTATGTTTTTGCGGGGACAGATGAGCATCTTGCTTGTCTGCCTCCCTGTTTCTTGATTTCTTGTTCATTCTTCAACGACGTTTATGTTTTCTCTCTCTTCTTCGATTTATGCCTCCATCTCCTTTTCGCCCTTGTTGGATAGTGCATCGGCATAGCGAGTTTTCCTTGAGCCTACACACGCAACGTGGAACAAAGGCGTTTTCTCTTCTGAGAGTAGGGATTTGGTCTCTATTCCATCAATGATTTTATGGCATTCTTATCTTATTCTTTTTTTCCAAAACACTCTTCTTGCATCTCGGGATACCCTTCTCTCCGCTTCTCATTATCATGAAGCCGGCATCAAGATTTCTGCTCCTTTCGTCTTTTCATCTCCGCATTTCGCGGAAGCTGGCCGCCGCTCACCTGGCAAGTGTCAAGCTTCGCGGCTCGGCGATTGTACGTGTAGTTTTGTACCGTTTTTCCCCTACTATTTATTGGTCCCCCCTCATCGGGCGGGGCCTGGCTTGCATTGGATCCTGGGAACTGTGCATTTGAGCGCATTTGGGCATTGGAAGGAACGCATTGGGCACCGGGGAATAGATAGACTGCGTTATACCGCGCCGAAGGCAAAGCATCATTGTTTTCCATTTCGCACCCTACGTTCCTTATTCTAAGAGGGTGCATGTCGCCCGGGTGGCAGCCGGAAAACCGTGACATCACGTCTTTGGAGGTTGAATTTGCGCTTTAAAGAAGGCCTTTGTTTAACGTAGGTTTTTCTTACGCTATTAGGCGCCTTGGTTGGGCGTCGCTACGCTCGCGATGCCCGTTCACTTGGTGCCTATGTGTTGGAAAGTGTATCGCCCTGTTATCGTACCTAGGTAGAGGGGAAGGGAAAGATGCGCTAAATTATTGATAGTTAGCCCGTGCTTACTAACACCAAAATCGCCGAATGTTGCCTAGGAACTGGGTAGACTATCTCCGTAGCTGTAGCTGTCGGGTAACCCCACTCAATGTCACTTACCCCTTGAACACATCTCCACTCAACCAGCACGCCAGAGCATTCAAATTTACCAGTATAAACCAAACTCGAACAAGGGCGTTAGCAGGCGTACAATGGAAAGCACACTGTCTCCAGCCGTTCAGTCGCGGCTACTGAACCTGCCGAACGAGACACTCGATGCCATAATCGACCGCATCGAATCCAAACGTGACCTGCTCAATTTCGCGTCAACATGCTCAACCCTCGCAGAACTATCTGAGCCGTATCTCTGGCGAAAGCTCTTGGTTCGAACGGGACAAGAAGCTATGAACATTGTCCGAGCCCTTCAAAGTCGCCCGGAGCGGATGGATTTTGTCCATGATTTGGCGATCTGTTACAGGGAGGACAAGCAGGATGGCGTCGAGGCATTGGATTTGATCCTTTGGAGCTTACGGAAGCTGCGCCATATGACCATCGAAGCGCCTTGTCCCAACAACCTTACCGGATGGCAGGGAGACGAGCCTTTCGAAGATGTCACGAGGATTGACTACCCTAAGCTATTCGAAGATGCAGTCTCGCCGACCATAACTTCTCCCCCTCTTGCGATGCTACAATCTTGTATGAACTCCTGATCGATGCTGAATATCCGATACTAATACCGGTGTAGTAACGTTACACGGGCACAGAGACGCCCACAACCCCTTCGACCTGAAAGGCGCCGAGAGCATCTTGCTCCATCCCACTCTCCGAAATTTGACCATATCGTGTGCAAACTTTATTGGGGATCTCAAGATCTCCGACATAGACCCCGCCAAGCTCCATTCCACGCCCCTCGAATCCTTGGCCCTTATCGAATGCAATGTCTTTCCCCCCTTACTGGACGTCGCCCTCAGCCTTCCAAAGGCCCTCAGGACTCTCGTAGTTAACCAACGCACCTTCACATGGCCCGGCTGCGAGCCCCGCGGCCCCAGAGACTACGAAACTTCCTTCCTGAACATTCTGGCCAAGCAAGCGTCCTCGCTCGAGACTCTGACCCTCAATTCCGGAGCAATCTCTAGCTGGGGGAAGCTCTACCCATCTATGAACCTGTCAGACCCTAGCGTTCCCCTGCGCAAGTTCACCAAAAACATCAACATCCTCACTCGGCTGAAACACGTCGACGTCAGCCTCATGATGCCGGGCAACGTCTTTCCGCTGGCAAGAGGACTGTGGCCGTCCTCCCTCGAATCGATCCGCTTGAACGACTCGCTCTTCGTCAACAGACTCACCCCGGGCATCAGGACGGACCTGGCGAGGGAGGCGCGTTGGCTCGTCAAATTCCCCAACATCCGCAAGATCGAGTTCCTGCTCAAGGCTCTCGGCCGGCTGAATAAGCCGCGCGACCGCGCGAAGATGCTTTGGCTGGGGAACTCGGACGACTGTAAACGGTGGCGCCTCAGTCTCTATCGCATCGCCACGCGGCTCAGGGAGCGGGGTGGACGCTTCCGGATCCTGTGCGAGGAGTTCAGCGAGGGGGTGTTTTTCATTGCGCCGTTCCTGGAGAGCGAGGAGAGGCCTAGGGAGGTTGTGTTTTATGATTCCGAGTCGCCGTGTGAGTTTGCGGGGAAGTTTTGGGATACGGAGATGTTTTGGTGGGAGGAGGGGAGGGCGAAGGGGTTGAGGATGGAGTTTATGGAGGTGGGGGAGGGGGAGTCGTGGCCGTGACTGATCGACTAGGAGAGCTCCCAAAACTACTGCCTCTTACCTAGGTATTACTTAACGATCTGTAAGTAAATTGGAAAAGTGGACACCTAACTGCACAGGGGTCCTCTGCAGTTACAGAACACAAGTCCTGAAGAGCATGTTACCTATACTCTGTTGTTGCGGG
>JAFHBW010000540.1:0-12837 GCA_019022765.1 Westerdykella sp. P71
GAGAGGGGGGGAGGCGGCGCGGCTTTCCAACGACGAATTGAATTGAATGACGTTATGATTGGCGCTCAACTAAGTGTTTAAGTTGCATTGTGTGGTATATGCTCGATTGTGTGTCACTGTGTCAGTCACTGGTTTTTTTTTGGGGGGGGTGGAGGAGATGGGGATGGGGATGGAAGGTGGATGGAGGTGGAGGTGTGGAAGAATGGTATTGCTCGCGCGCTCGCTCGACTCGGCTCGACTCGACTCGACTCGACCTGCCTTGCTCCACTAATGGACGGAATGGAATGCATTCGCTCGTGCGAGGAATGGGTATGGAATGGATATGGAAGGGAATTGGCGAACAGCGAACAGCCATGGGAAACAGGGATGGCAAACAGCAACGGGAAACAGCAGACCGCAAAAGATATCAGAAAAGGGGGGAAGCCGATGGGAAAATGCCAATGCCAATGCCCCCACCAACGCCAGTGTTTCTTTGCAAGAATCGGAAAAAATAATGAGGGGTAAGTAAGTAAGTAAACCCGATCGTCTCGTCTCGTCTCTCGTCTCTCGTCTTCTCATATCCGGTCGTTTTTCGTTCCATTTCGTTCCATTCGTTTTACCATCCATCCATCCATTTCGTGCGGGGAAGAAAAGAAAGAAAAGAAAGAAAACCGAAGAAACCGAAATCCACGTCCCACCCATCCATGTTCCAAAAAAAAGGGGGGATATGTGGGCCCTGAAGAAGAAAAGAAACAACCTCAAGCAAATAAAGAAGACGAAAGCCTACGAAAGACGAAGGGAAGTGAATCAAGAGGGAAAAAGGAAAAAGAAAAAAAAGCCAAGGAGGAAAAAGAATCATGGATGAATTTGAAAAAGGAATAAGGTCCAAGTGGAAAGATGAAGATGATGGGATGCAAGAAGCTGGAGAGGCGGGGAGATGCCACCTATGTTATATGTGGGAGAGGAAGGGGAGGAGTAGGATAGGTCTATATATGGCCGGACGGAGGGTGGAGATTGGAGGTGGAATCCCAGAGGGCGAGATTAGATCGAGGAAGATGGTGGCGAGGGTTGGTATCTCCGAAGTGAGTGAGTAGGTGTATGCCCGTTCCACGACTCCATCCGGTAAGGTGGAGAGCGGATACGGCAATAGGCCGTCCACAGGATATAGTCGTCCTCCAAGCAGCCATATCCGTGGTCAAGACGTCTTTCGACAGGCACAGGCCACAGAAATGCTTGCTTCCAAACACTCCCGACCCTCAACAGCACTTCCCCCCCTTACTCTTCCTCCTCCTCTCGACCTCTTCTTCCCACTGCGCCTGCTCGCCCGCCATCCCCGCCGGCGTCGTCGGAAACCCCAACCAACTCCTCCTCTTATCCCCGACGCCCAACCGAAAACTCCCACCGCCATCCCCGGGGTAATCGAAATACCCATTCGCCCCCGGACCGCCATTCACGCCGGGCGTGACTCCCGCGAGCGCCAACTGCCGCAGCTCCTCGTCCACCCTCTTCTGGTGCTGCTCGACGAGTTTCCTCGTAATGACCCTGAACACCTCGTCGACGCCCTCGCCGTCCTTTGCGCTGATCTCGTGGCAGCAGTCCCAGCCGATCTCCTGGCCCCAGAAGCCGCTCGAGCGGTTACTCTGCGGGGACGCCATGCCGCCGCTCTGCCCGCCGGGTAACACGATCTGCGCGCTCGGCGCTGCCGTCTGTCCGTTTGCCGTCTGCGTCGTCGGATACAGGTGCTCTGCTACGTAGGCGATGCAGCGCTCGAAGGGGACTTTGCGCCTGGTGGGCTCCTCGGCGACGACGTCGGATTTGGTGCCGACGACGTGCAGGATGATGTCGTCGCCGAGGTTTTGTTTCAGCTCCTTCATCCAGGAGCCCATTTCTTCGAAGGACTGCGGGTCGGTGATGTCGTAGCAGAGGACGCCTGCGTTGGCGCCTGGGATTGGAAAAGTCAGTGGTGCGGTTTGATGCTATGAGAGCACTGGGGCATACCTCTATAGTACAGTTTTGATATGGAGCGAAACCGCTCCTGGCCCGCCGTGTCCCATATTTGCAGCCGCACGACGGTGTTGCTGTCGATGTCTATTACGCGCTTTGTGAGGAAGGAAGCTCCTATGGTGGAGGTGGTGGTAGGCGGGGTGAAAGCGTTCTTGACGAAGCGGTTGACGAGGGAGGTTTTCCCCACACCTTGGCTGCCCAGCACCACGATCTTCGCCTCGAGGCTATTCGCCATGATTTTTTTTTTTCTTGTGTTTCCCGGAGCAAACCCGTCGGCTAGAAATATGGGAGGGGAGGGGGTTCGTTGGGTCGGCGCGCGCAGGCTGCAGCAGTTGTCGAGAATCGGCGGGATATTTGTATACGAGGGATGTGTACCGTTCGTAATTTCCGCGCGAAAAAGGCAGAGGGGCGTTTGTTTAGGTGGACGGTGAAGCCGCGGCAGTCGGGGATATAACAGCAAGGCAGGGCGCAAACGGCATGGCGCGATTTGTGTAGTCCAGCGGGGGAGAGAGGGAAGAGGGAACAAGAAGACGATAAAATGGGAGAGTGTCGGTCAGTCGGTGTCACTGCGGTGGAAGAGTGGCAGCGTCTGCGTCTTGTCTTGTCTCACAATCCGGAGCGGGCGTGCGGTGGGAGGGATGATGTGCGATTGGCGCGAGCGGCGGCTTGGCCAGGAAATGGCCATGTGATGGGCTTTTGGGGCGGGCATGGCGGGCATGGCGGCGGATTGGGAGGGATGCGGCGAGGGTACGGGGAGATGGAGGGGCGATCAGTGATGAGCCTTCATTGTGGTGGTGAGGGAGGGATGAAGATGCGGCCAGCGATGGTTTGGTATTCTGCCCAGCGTTTTCTGCCAACGAAGAGCGTCTTAGCATTATAGTAGCGAAGGAGAATCTGCGTCATTGGAGGATCTCGCCTGTCCCCGCATCTTCTCCCATTAGGCGTCTACAGCAAGCAGACGTCATCGTACCAGGCACAGTGAATTTATGGGAAACAGTCCTTGCTATTTTATTTCCGCGCACCGCTACTTCTTCTTCGCCAGTGAGGCTCGACGCAATTGTAACAATTTATCGGATTCCCGCATCCGACATGCCGCCGTTCCAAGGTTCCGTCTGGGGTTGGGGCTAGTTCGCGACGGTAGATGAGATCCACCGAGGCTAGGAATCTCCGTCATCACCCTGCGAATGCCGTCGGCTCCTGGGAATAACACTCGATTATACACATCATCACCACCACCGATCGTCCTTCGGCAGAAGAAAACTGCGCGGCTCTCCTCTCGAAATCGAGGCCTATAATTGCCATTGCCGTTCACCCTACGGTAAAGAATACCATCCAATTGGCATCAGCCACTCTCCCCTCACACCACCGCAACCATGAACCACGACAGCAGCAACACCCAGAAAGTAAAGCTCACAGGTGCAGACATAGCCAAACACAACTCAAAAGATTCATGTTGGGTCATTGTCCACGGCCGCGCCTACGATGTCACCGATTTCCTCCCCGAGCACCCCGGCGGCTCCAAGATCATCCTCAAGTACGCTGGCAAAGATGCCACCGACGAATTCGAGCCTATCCACCCTCCCGATACCCTCGACAAGTACCTTGACAAGTCAAAGCACCTGGGCGAGGTGGATATGAGCACCGTGGAAAAGGAGGAGAAGGAGGAAGACCCGGAAGAGAAGGAGAGACAGGAGAGGATCAAGAACATGCCCATCCTCGAGCAATGCTACAACCTCATGGACTTCGAGGCCGTAGCAAGAAGAGTCATGAAGAAGACTGCCTGGGCATACTACTCCAGCGGTGCAGACGACGAGATTGTACGTCCCATTCCTTACCCACGCCCCCATCCATCCCACCCTCTAACAGTCTAACTCCCCCCAGACCATGCGCGAAAACCACAGCGCCTTCCACAAAATCTGGTTCCGCCCCCGCATCCTCGTCGACGTCGAGAAGGTCGACTTCTCCACCACCATGCTCGGCACAAAAACCTCCATGCCCTTCTACGTCACCGCCACCGCCCTGGGCAAACTGGGCCACCCAGAGGGCGAAGTCGTCCTCACAAGAGCCGCACACAAACACAACATCATCCAGATGATCCCCACCCTCGCCTCCTGCTCCTTCGACGAAATCATCGACGCCGCACAGGACGACCAAGTCCAATGGCTCCAGCTCTACGTCAACAAGGACCGCGCCGTCACCAAGCGCATCATCCAGCACGCCGAGAAGCGCGGCTGCAAAGCCCTCTTCATCACCGTCGACGCCCCCCAACTCGGCCGCCGCGAGAAGGACATGCGCTCCAAGTTCGACGACGTCGGCTCCAACGTGCAGTCTACGTCCGGCTCCGCCGTCGACCGCTCCCAGGGCGCCGCCCGCGCCATCTCCTCCTTCATCGACCCCAGCCTCTCCTGGAAAGACATCCCCTGGTTCCTCTCCGTCACCAAGATGCCCATCATCCTCAAGGGCGTCCAGTGCGTCGAGGACGTCCTGCGCGCCATCGACGTCGGCGTCCACGGCGTCGTGCTGTCGAACCACGGCGGCCGCCAGCTCGACTTTGCGCGCTCCGGCATCGAGGTCCTCGCGGAGGTGATGCCCATCCTGCGCGAGCGCGGCTGGCAGGACAGGATCGAGATCTTCATCGACGGCGGCGTCCGCCGCGCCACCGACATCATCAAGGCGCTGTGTCTGGGGGCCAAGGGCGTGGGCATCGGCCGTCCGTTCCTGTACGCCATGAGCGCGTACGGTCTGCCGGGCGTGGATCGCGCGATGCAGCTGCTGAAGGATGAGATGGAGATGAATATGCGGTTGATTGGGGCGGCGAGGGTCGAGGACCTGAATCCGAGTATGCTGGACACGAGGGGGTTGGGCATGCATACGGCGACGGTGCCGAGTGATACGTTGGGCTTGAATGTGTATGATCCGCTCGTCGGCCCCAAGGTGAGGAGTGTGAAGGAGAGGCCGAAGCTGTAGCGGTTGGGGAGATATACATGTAGATTTGGTTTTGTGTATATAGTGCCTTTTGAGCGGAGTTTCAGTTTCGCAATTCATTTTCGGGTTTCTGTTGTCGACATGGCCGAAGGCAATAGAACATGCCACCCAACTATACCAGTCAGATCATATCAACCGGATAGTATGTTCGCTCCGAAGCTCCCTCCACGCCTCCCATTTCTTCGCGTCCTGAAACTTGAAGGTGCCCACTCGACTATACACTTCCTCCCCACCAACGGCCACGACGACGAGCCCACGGCCCCATGGCCACCATGCAATCCTGGTTCTGTCCTCAGGCCTTCCATCCAGCGGTTCCCAGGGTTCCCTCGTGCCCTCCTCAGCAGTTGGCGACTCCAACATGAAGAGGAGATGTACCTTGTCTCCAACACGTACCTCTGCATAGACATCTGCTACATCCGGTTCGAAGTCGGCTCGTGCGAAAGAGCCTATCTGTGCCCCGAGCAGCAGGCCTCCGTTACTTGAAGAGTGTAAAGGGAAATCCTTCACCTTGCCATGGAAACTCGCAGAGGCCATATAGCCGCGGACTGTGAGCCCTGCCATTCTAGACGGTCCAAAGGGGTTCGAGCCAGCCGGACTGCTGCGAATTTCCAAGATCTCGAGAAGGCTGTTCACTCCCCCGTCATCCCAATCCGACTCGCCTCCCCGGATCGGGTACGGCGCCTTCCATGGGGATCCACGATCGTATGGAGCCTTTCCGCCCAGTCCGAGCGGATCGTACTGTATTGGAGCGATGACAGCGGCCCAAGACCACGATGGAGCATAGTATCCCTGGTGCCGCCTGGGGACTCCGGATAAGGATCTAGCCTTGACATGCTTGTAGTCTGGCTCCCACAGGAGGAATTTGGATAAGTTATTCCTCCACATCCCGCAGACATAGTCTCTCTCTGCTGAAGGAGACATCCGCTTTGCTAGGCCGGACAGTGCGGGCAAGATATCCTTGGCTTCGGTTAGATTCCTGTGAGTGAATTCCTCGACGATGTTGCTCCAATTCCAGCGCCGTTCAACGTCGATGGCCGATGAGCAGGCCGCACCTGTAGAATGTGATTTGAAGTTGATAAACTGCGCCTTGAATCTGGAATCCGAGTCCGTCTGGGTGGAGACATATTGACATTCACAGGTGCGTTTGCCCGCACATTCCCATCCAATCTCAGACCTCCCAAAATGAAGTATCCTCGGGGATAGGAGCCGTTCTTGTAAGGTCCATCCACGTCCATCGAGGGCGCTTGGTTCGAACCCATGTCGTGGATCATATAGCCGGTGACAGACTTCGCCCCAGTCATCATTGAGAACGTTTGTCAATCGGTAGTACGCCTTCGAGTTTCTACCGGCAGGCCCCTCAACGGCCATTGAGTAGGAAGTAGACCGAGTCGGATCTGTGGGTCGCGGGAAACAGCCACCATGGCAATTCTGAGACGCGTTTGCGGCGAGCATGACATACCCGTTGGCGTATACTTCGCTCATTCGAGCTGCTTCGCGTTCCCAGTCTTCCGCACTGTTTTGGATGATGCAGAGAGAGTCGATCCACAGATAGCGTATCCCAAGGTCTCGAGTGATGAGCACGGCATCCTGAAACGTCTTCGGCAGAGTGTAGAATGGGATTCGCGTCGTATGACTCTCAATCGTATCGGTTGTAGTAGTAATCGGGCTAGAGCCACCCCAGCAGTGACTGAGGGTGACATATCGCCCAGTCTCGCCCCTAGAAATGTGCAGACGGGGATCCAGTGCGGCTGAACCAACATCAATCACCCGGGTGGGGAGGAGACTCTCGCTATAGGAGCACGTTGTGTGACTCGTCAGACATTCTTCAAGGCATGCACGAGCGAGGCCCAGTCGTTGGTCTGACCATGGTGTCACTGATATATCTCTAGCGATGCCGACAAGAGGCCAGCAAGTAGGACTCCCTTAAGGTTTGCCAATCGCAGTTAGCAACTCTTCTATCGCCCCATGCCTCCACTCAAGGGGTTAAGTGGAAGAAACGAGACATACCTGGATGAGAATAGATCTCGGCTCTATTAGTCGGTTGATTTGCGGCGATGCCTCGCCCACATACAACGTACAGCGGCCCGCCCTTTACCGTAGATGAGAGTATACAACCCGCATCCGGACTGCGCCAGGTTGCCAGGCTCTCTCCGTAAACAGCCTCCAGGGACCTCATACACCGACAAATCATAGTGCACCCAGGGCACCCACTCGCTGCTCCCCGAGCCAAATCATTGCGAGAAATCAAATGCATGATTTCCGCATCCTTCGGGGCACCTCTACGGAAGTCGAGGTCTAGACAGATCCTGCATTGGACGGGGAAGCCTCCGGGATTGGGGTTGGCCATTATTCTCCGTCTCGAAAACAGGGTGGAGGCCATGGCGACTGTCCAGGCCACATTCGCCGGATCTAAACGGATGCCTGCGAGGGAAACCTCACCACGTCTCTCATCTCGTGTGGGTAACGGCATCGTCCTGGTTAGAAAACCGGTAATGCGTGCGTTGCCACTGCGACGTGCAGCCTCTACGGCCAACGTATCAGGCTCGGCCCCGCTCCTGAGAAGGAAGATGATAACATCTTCGTGCTGGTAGACAACAGCAGCCTCGAGAGCCGAAAACAAGGCGTCGTCGTACGCATTGGCTGAGAATCCTCTCTGCACCAGCAACATCACAATCTCCAACCTTCCCGCCCCAGCAGCAGAGATCATAACCCTCGCCCTCTGACTTTCCGTCAGAACGTCCAAGCTTCGGTCAAGCAACACCTCCACAGCCCTTTTCTTCCCATGCAAAGCAGCCGCGCAGAGCGCTGTATCCCCAGCCGGCGTCGCGGCCATGATATCAGCACCTCTTTCAAGAAGCAGCTCAATCATGCCTATTTGGTCATGCTCAGCTGCTGCGTGCAATGCGGTCCGTCCATCGGCGTACCGCACAGAGACGTCCGCGCCTGCATCCAGTAACATCCGCGCGGCGTCTTCATACCCATACCACGCGGCAATATGCAGTGGCGTCTGTCCCCTGGGATTCTCCCCTTGGGAATTCACATCCACGCCCGTCGCCAGCAGCAGAGGAAGCAGCTCATCCTTCCACGCCGCAACAGCCATATGCAGCACGGTCTCGCCGCGTCCGGACTCGGCCGTGACTTTGGCCTTGGGATCGGCCCCCTTCTCGAGGAGAAGCCTCACGAGCTCTTCGGACCCGGCAGACACGGCGAGGTGTAGCAGCGGCAGTCCCGGTGGGGCAGGTTCGATGGTGGCACCGTGTTCGAGCAGTATACGCGCCAGCTTTGCGTCCTGGACCGCTATGGCAAGGTGGAGAGGGTGCAGACCGGCTGGACCCTTGCCGGAGACGTCCGCACCGCGGGCGAGGAGTAGGTGCACGATTCTCTCGTGGCCCTGCTGGACTGCGCGGTGGAGAGGCGTCCAACCGGAGCTGTCGTGGGACCGGGCCGGGATTCCTGCGTTGAGTATATGTTCCACGGCTAGCAGGTTTCCGTCGGACGCTGCTTTGCATAGATCACTGACAGTGGGATTAGTATTAGTACCGGAGTTCGGATTCGTGGTGTCCACTGTGGGGATTTGTCCCCGTCTTGAGGAATCCCTCAGTCGACGTATAATAGATGTGAGGCTAGGCATTAGGGCGGATTCGAAGCGTGGAAGATTCGGTTGTCGACAACAGCGCCATCAATCGACATGACGGCTGAGATCGACTTTATATGCCCCAGGGTACACTCCAACCTCGCGTCAAATGCGAATTACGGGGCTCCAGCCAATAGGATTGGTGTCCGACTGCTCATAATTGGAGTTGCCAGATAGAGCGACCTCGATGACTAATTGGTGATCTGCAATGAGGACCGTGTCAGGCCCAAAAAGGAGCAATTGAACGGTGATCCAGACGAGGGGGGCAGTAAACCGGTGAACAGATCGTTTTCATCTTATTGGGCAGTATGTCCTGCAACCTCCTTGATAGTTTCGCTTTGATACTATCCCTTTTTCATTAGTTCCTTAGTTCGTGTAGAAGAAAGTAGGGTTTACAAAGTTCGCTTGTGACGATAACAGAAATGCGCTACTAATATATAACGTTAATAGATAAAGTACAAACGAAAGAGTAGTATTACACGTCGACCTAGGCTCACCTTAAACATTTGTTCAGTCTCTAATGATCTTTTAATATTGAAAATTGAAAAAACTGCATTTTCTTTTTCTTTAAATTTCTGTTTTATGCTCTATATTACTGTATATTCGCCCCTAATTTTTTTCGAGAACTTGGCCCTCTTTCACAGTGTGCAATTGGAGGAAGCAACCACGAACCGTCAACAGAAAGGAAAATAGATAAAGAAGCACGTTTTAGTAGAGGTATCTACTGTTCTTGTTTTAAGACGGTTTGCGATGATACTATCAATTCCACTACCCCTCCTCAACTAGCACCGTTGGAGGACGCTTACGGAAATTTGAAATCTTTCTCGTGGAATTTGATCACTCGAATAATAGAGATACACGTGGGATACGCAACTCCATCTTCTCGTCTCCTTTCTGTTAATCATGGTGTTTCACTGCAAGAAAGGAGAAAAAAGATTCCATGGGGTTACTCTTTAAGCCTTGATAATAGTTATAGTGTTAGTATTAAAGAACAAGAGGTGCGTTTCCTAGTGCGACAGCCATTGTGCAACTTCGCGATGCGGTGCAACATACGGCTATCTATCTGATGTATACCTAGGTGGCAAACTCGTCTAGCATCACACAAAGACACCGCACCGCCTTCGAGTTTGGCTAACCAACCTTTGACGCCTCCGCCGACCGACGAGAAGCAAGAGCCGTGAACGAGAGCCGTGAACAGATTTTCAGCTAGCACCTCAGATCATTTGCTCGCATTCACCGGTATTCGCTGTCGTAATCCAGCTGCCACAATCGTAGATGCTCCGGAAATCGATTTCTCATCTCAGGAGATATATACCCCATACTGTGACCAAAGCGGCTACCATGAACATTCCCAGAATGGGACTAATCTGGAAAGCCCCAGGCGCAACACCCGTATAAACCGAGTAGGACACAACTCCAGCTAGATGACATCCAGCCATGACAATAAATGCCCGGCCTTGCCCAAATAACCCCATTGTAATCACAATACTTATAAGCAGTGCCCACCAGTACTGCTTGTAAGGTACCCTGCTATAGGCAAATATGTGTTGGAGAGTGTACCATGCTGCGAAAGAGATCAAAACATTGACAAGATGATCACTCAGGGTTTGTGTGGTCTTTTTTGACGGGGGCGAGGTATGTGTGTCGGCGCCCACTCTTGTCTTGGCGATTATACGTTTTTCGGAGAAAACATTCGGTCTAGGAGCGACGCTGAATTCCTGTCAGTACCATGTTGCCTGTCGCGTTCGGGTATCTCATCGGAATGGACTTACAGGGCTTTACTGATAACTGTTGGTATCAGGATCTCTTTATGGACGTCCCTAGCCGTAGCCGAAGTCTTCTCAATAATACTGATCAACCTCTTGCGGACCGCTACATAGCCTGTTCCCGCACTAGCAATCTGGCCGAAGATGGGCTTCAGATGCAACCCTTCAGAAGCTGCATGGGTGCCATGGTGAGCCAAAAGCTCGGCCATGGATAGCTTTCCCAGGGTTCCCAGAACGTCAATCAAAAGGTCGTCACGACCGCTCGTCTCAAATTTTAACTGCCTTGCCATTTCCTCAAGCCCGGCCGTGTCACTTAGGCCAAAGGCACGAAGTGCCTCCTCTGCAAAATCTTCACAGACGCTGATCGAGACGCCAATCTTCAAGAATGGGAGAAGACCGGCCGCGGCAGTCTTCTATTTCTTGCCTTCATATGAATCACTGTTTCGAAGTTCTTGCTTTCGACTGCTAATTGCCGCCTGGCAGATTTTCCACATCTGTGACTCGAACGCGGCGGGGTCGCATCTGAAACCATGGGATAACTCGTTCGCCTTGCTCTGGTAATAATCGAGCCATGCTGTATGGGACCATAGATTGTGAGTCATCGCTGCAATGGAGTGCATTAGAGGAGTCTCCTAAGCGCGGGGAAGGAGGATCCATAATATGGGACACGATCACGCTTGGTGGCCTGGTTCGCGGAGCTGAAAAATCGGATGAGACTGATTCGTTTGGATACGCCACGCTCCGCTTGTGGTTGTCTAGTAGTGCGCAGAGCTGAAAAATTGGATGAGGCTGGTTCGCTGAGAGACGCCACGCCCTACAAGCTATGCATTCCCTACCAACTACAACGCAAGTCGCAGTGTGAGTAGTTGCGGTGAGCAAAATGCCGGCGGCGAAACTGAATAAGACTGAACTCGCCGGTATCACTACGTCGCAAAAGACGCATTGCTTCGCATGGAGTTTGGACGGGGGTAGATCTCGGTCGGATCCAAACGCGTCAGCGTAGCTAAAGAGACGAGCAGGGTAAATCGCTCGTCCGAGGAGAATATTACTCCTAGCTGTTGAGGTTAGCAAGCATACAGGAGCATACGACGCTGGAGTATACCGAAAATCGTATCTGAGAGGAAGACGGCGCGAGAGTGCTGCGAGCTTTGCTTTTGTAAGGGATGGGGTAAGGCTAAGTGCACAGCCTATCTATCTGACTTTTACAGAGGCAGAGATCTTCTCAGCGTCTTGCACTGTGCATGCATATGCGTGTTAAAAATGTGCAACTAGTATACCTACACTACAACAACAACAGTGTAGAACAGGTTAAAATCAAGGAAATATGCGTCTTTTCCAGAGAGGAATAACTCCTCTAGGTTGCAGCGTATTCTAACACCTTGTTGTTGTGTTGCAGGTAGGTGCAGAAAACAGAGAGTAGATAAGACGCGAAACAACGCGCCAAGGAATCACGGATTAACGCATATAATAGATAGTGTGGCGCGGCAAGGCTGCCATGCTCAAAGACACCTATTACACATAAACTTCGTCTACATGGCAAGAACCGTCCGGGGCGCCAGAATCCAGCCTTCTGCTACCGGCAAACGGCCCATCCCGATTCCACGACGGTTTTGTGGTGTGGATCTATGCGCCGTTTACGCCGCAATTCTTGACGATGAGTCCATCATCTTGGTGCCACATGAGTATTCCGTGGACCAAGAACTTGCGGATGACCCGGACGGCGACGACGCCTCATGGAGATGCGAGCACCATAACGCACACCGTTGTCAGCAAGCCACTGTAGTCTACGAGCGCCTTGGCCAACACCACCCCAACCTTTTACCGTGAGTGCTAGTTTAGTTACTCTCTACGTTTCTCCGTCTTCTTACGATGGGGGCTTACTCGAGTCGAGCGGTGTTTGGCTAGGCACTGGTCGGGCGTTAAGCACGGCGTACGGAGCCATGTGATATAGAGGACTCGCTGGACATCCGAAGTGAACCCTCCAGGTGTCTTCAAGCTCACTTATGATGCCCGCCGCAAAAGCCTAAGGCGTCCCTTTGCAATCACGTGCGAATTGACAGTCGTTGAACTGCCTGCCTCTAGAATGTTTACCTTTGCTACCAACAAGCAACCTGCCAACGTGTTTACGCGCGACAGAACGCTGTACTGACCGACATGACAGGTTCCTGCGACGAGACCCATGGACCGCATTTCCCGTCCTAGCAACGCCCCCCGGGGGCCTACCCTTACCCCATTTCCTCCACGAGCGCAAAGCGACAATGTACACTGCACCTCTGGAAACACCACCCACCCGCATCCTACCCGCCTATCGACTAATGATGTACGAGTGGGCGTTGAACCTCATATCCGCCCTTACTTTCATCCATTCGCACAACATCGTCTTCGGCCTCCTCAGCGTGGCCAACAGTCCGTAGAGCGTAATTACGGATGCGTTCGAGAGATGAATACGGTCGGTATTAGAGCTACGAT